>JAWQFJ010002187.1:30000-102500 GCA_034096865.1 Theodoxus fluviatilis | reverse complement strand
AACAGCGTCTCCCAGTCGGAGGTCATCGCAGCTGCCGAAGAGAACCACGCGGGCTGGAGTGCAAGTCAGGGAGGGACAAGGCTGCTGGGTCTCAGGCTCCTCTTTCCTCTAATCCTTCGCAAATGACTTCTGAAGCCGTATGGGAAACAGACGTGTCCATGAGGACCCGTAGCCACGATCACGCTATGTGGCGGAGTTTGCTCGCAAACCTTACAGGTTGCACTCCATAATTCAGACGCCGACATGGGTTGGTTTTTTTGGAGGGGGAAAAGAGAGTAGGATTCACACGCCAACAAAACGCCACTTCCTTGGCCATCATCAGACAGGGTCGACTTTTTCACGCTTAGAGCAATTCGACCACTTCGCCAGAACCGAGTGGTTCGAACCCGATGCTATGCCATGCGCAGTTTCAAACATGCATCTGCAAGCCGACAACGTGGAAGATGAATTCCCCTCATGGTAGAATTCGAGGGCTTCCTTTGAGCCGAGGAATCAATCGACTGGCCCATTAAAAAAGCAGTTTGCCCTCCTTGTTTATCAGCAGCCAGACGCCTGGCATTATCAGGCAGACTGACAGTGGGAACAGACCCCCAGTGCACTTGCTTCATTGCCTGCCACGCAGGAGCAAACCAACAGGCATGCACAGGCAATTAGAAAGAAATAAAGACATTCAACAGACCTCCTGTAAACACACTGCCTCTTTTCTCAACACTGTTCTCACCTTCTCTTCCTCCTACTCTTCACCCTGCTTTTCGTGCAGTTTCCCATCACTTCTCAAATTTCTCTCTCCTCTCCAATCTATTCTTGCGAGTGCCTGATGCTTGAAGTTTTTTTGCCCGATGGTTGATTATCTTCTAGACAAAAACTGGCTTTTCTCTGCCCTCTACGTTTGTGTCCTTTCTCCCTTCTCCCTTGCGACCACTCTTTTTGACTCGTCTTCGTCTATTATCTTTCATCCGCCATTTCCCAGTCTTCCTGTTTACTCTCAACATCCTTCCTTTCTCCCACCCTTCTCCATCTCCGTTTCCAACCTCCTTTTTGTATGGGTGCTGATCTTTACCTCCTCTCTCTCTCTCTCTCTCTCTCTCTCTCTCTCTCTCTCTCTCTCTCTTTCTCTCTCTCTCCCTCCTTCCCTCCCTCCCTCCCTCCCTACCTCCCTCCCTCCCTACCTCCCTCCCTCTTTTGTATAATTTCCCATGCTCTTCCGTTCTTCCATTAATCTATATGTAATATTTCACATATACCCGCACGCACGCACGCACGCACGCACACACACACACACACACACACACACACACACACACACACACACACACACACACACCCCTCTTTTCCTCACACGCACGTAATATTGCCTCTCGCTCTCTCGCTTCACCCCACCCCACCCCTTAACACACGCCTTCTCTCTCTCTCTCTCTCTCTCCTCTCTCTCTCTCTCTCTCTCTCTCTCTCTCTCTCTCTCTCTCTCTCTTTCTTTCTCTCTCAATCCCCCTCCCCCTTGTTGATAATGTAATTAAATTAAAACTCGGCGAAGGCAACTGGCCGCTTTCTAATGCCCATAGATTCAATATTATAATTACGAGTATGATTTTGTCAAGATATTTAAATAGTTTAAGTATTAACTAAATGCATGTACAGTGTGTCTTTAGGACAACTTTGCCTCTCAATCTGTACTTAGGTTTCTTTTGTTCAACTTCTTTGCCGATTGAGAGTTTTCGCCTGTCCATACGTTTATCGATTCTCAACTCGCAGCACTTAATCGATAAAATTCCTTATGTCCGTAATGTTTATATTTGTCTTGTACATACCGGTTTTTGTTGTATTGAAATTATGCGATTCGTTTTTTATACATGTACATTTATGTTTTTGTTTTAGTTTTTCCTTTGCCATAGAATGGCACGTTTAGTTGCATCTTCTGTACTGTATTTATCTGACGGGTCGTCGGCCGAAATAAAGAAATCAATCAATCAATCAATCTCTCTCTCTCTCTCTCTCTCTCTCTCTCTCTCTCTCTCTCTCTCTCTCTCTCTCTCTCTCTCTCTCTCTCTCTCGCCCCCCCCCCCCTTCATCCCCATAAATCATCTTCCCTACCCCGACTTCATCTCGACCTCCAGCAGTCTGGGCTGCAGAAGCTGCTGCTAGGCCGTGGATGCCGAAAGGGAAGCAAGCTCTACTGGGACTCGAAAAGACTTAGCCTTTCCTCTGGTACCCTGCTGTCTGCCACTGCTGGCAGGACTGTGCTTCTCGGCATTTTGTAGCACACCTGCCTTCAGGCCAGAAGCAACGTTGGAGGAGGGATCTCATTCCATGCATGTGCACTGGCGGCTCCTCCAGAGCTTTGCTATCGTTTGCATAATTTTTTAAAGGAATTGTAGGCATCCAACAAGATGCATGCAAAAAATGTGTCTTTGTCGTTTGAAATGGTAAAAAGGGTGTTTCTAGCTATAGTATGTGCATAGTGTCAATTGTTTGGGTATGCCTATGTGTCATCTCTTGCAAAACTGTCGATTCCCTGTTAAAACATTTCCCACCATAGAAAAAAAAATCTCCCTGTGAATCAATATTCGGCATCTCAATATATCACCAAACGTGTTAGTATTCCGTGCAGTATCATAGGCTACGAGAAGACAAAGATAAAAACAAATTACTGAGAAATGACAGTGTGCTTGCTTTCGTGAGGAAAAAAAACTGATTTTCTTGTCAAAAGATGGAGTCGAGCTTAAACGACACAACAAATGCCATAATCGTTTGTTTCATATTCGATGCCAAATGCAGGATTTGTCAATGTGTCCAAAGCGCTCATGCTGTTTCAAGGGAGATGAAACTAAACAAAAGTTGAACCGCTTCGTACGTTGCAGGTGGAGCCACGAGATTTAACAGAACATCAGGCAGGCAGTTACTATTTCATGCATGTCAGTAATGGTTTCCAGCAGGACTCTCTCTCTCTCTGTCTCTCTCTCTCTCTGTCTCTCTCTCGCTGTCTCTCTCTCTCTCTCTCTCTCTCTCTCTCTCTCTCTCTCTCTCTCTGTGTCTGTCTCTGTCTCTCTCTGTATCTCTCTCTCTCTGTCTCTGTCTCTCTCTCTGTCTCTCTCTCTCTCTCTGTCTCTCTCTCTCTCTTAGTCTCTCTCTCTGTCTCTCTCTCTCTCTGTCTCTATCTCTCTCCCCTCCCCCCCCCCCTCTCTCTCTCTCTCTCTCTCTCTCACTCTCTCTGTCTCTCAAACAAACAAACACACACGAACTCACGCACGCACGCAAACACACACACACACACACACACACACACACACACACACACACACACACACACACACACACACACACACACACACACACACACAATCCCCAAGAAGCCGTTGCTCACTCTGCGAAAGAAAGCATTCATTACAGCTACAAAAATCCTATAAACATGACAGTCTTCTTTGTGTGCACTGTTTTGAGTAAATGTCAAGTCTTAAACAAATCACCTGATCAAAAGTGATCAGTCCTACTTCAGTGCGAGTCGGGTGTTGTGGCGTCTTTAGACAGTCTAGGGCTCAAAAGAACATTATACAGCTATCTTGGAAGGGTTTTTCCTCTCTTCAGTGCAACTTGCTCGTTGTGGTTAGTGCCTTCAAGAACTCGAGGTGCCCGAGAAGAGATCCTTGTGGAATGGAGGCCGAGGAAAGAGAAGGAGACGGCAAAGACTACATGTCTACAGAGAAACACATCATGACGCAAGGCTTTCAAAGCTGCTGGCTCAGCCAGGGGAATCTCCTTCCACAACTCATGCACTACAGAGCCGCGAGCGGAGCATCTCGCTTATCCCTCCTGGAGGCAGGCTGCCAGGTAGTCACGGCTTCACAGACCGCCAGGCAATGCTGATCACCGGCGGGTCTTTTCTCCCTCGTTACCCCACAGTGAGGAAGGAGAGACTTTCTCCAAGGAGACGGAATGTATTTCGGGTCAGCCATCTGCCGCTTTTCTCACTACAACAGAGGTAGGCGGGGCAGGCAAGATCGGCGGGAACCTCCCTGTGGTTCATCGCTTCCCGGGGACACACCACAGGTGCAATTAGAATTCAGCGCGCGCTCTCACCTAGTTGACGATCTGCGTGGATAAGGACCGAGTGTGCCTGACGCACCGCTTGTGTTGGGAGGAGCTTGACTGTGTGCTTATTTGGATGCACAGAGTCGAGAGCTTCCCGTCACTGGGAAAAGTGGGTGGAAGCAAAACATTTTGAGTTTGGATTTTGATGCCTCTTCAGTGCTACGTACGTCATTAATGAACAATAACAGCTAATCCTTTCGCTATGCGTATTTGGATTTTCATGATTATTGAAGTAAAGACAAAAACAAAACTCATCCAATGCATTAATACTGTACCAGGAGGCTGTAGAGGCAAAGAGGCCCATTGTGGGGTGCAACTGTTACAGGAAGGTTTTGTAAGAAGATGGGACCCCAAGCGAAGGTTAACCTGCTCAACTACCATTCGTTTCGGGTCTGGGAAATACTAGTGATCATTAGACAAGTTTAGTCCCAATTTCATAATTATACATTTTTCAGCGAGACAGTTAACAACAGGATTACTTTTCGTTTGTAGATGAATCATACCGCATGGGGTCTGAGATCAAATTCCAGGGATGTTGCTTCCTGAAGACTGTCTGATGCTTATTCCAAAACATCACAATCATATGTCTGTTGAAGTGATGCTGCAAAGTTATACCTATCGGCATCAGTGATGGAAGACTGATTCAGACACGGGAGCTGGGAACGAGAAAATAAGCAAGTAACATAATTTCAGAAGAATCGAAAGGATCCCAATCAATTTGTTTTTTCCTTTTTTTAAAGTCGATTTAAGTATCCTTTTGGTGAAATGGTATTGACTTTCATTGCATCGGAAATAAAACAAGAAAACGATACGGCGAATAGAATACATGATGTTTCAGATTGCCAAAGACGTTGGCGACCATGCATGTTGCTACATCACCAAACTTGTGTAGCCACACCAAGACTGTGACCCAGTTGGGAAGACTGTGACCCAGTTGGAAAGACGAATAGGTAAAAGGGGAAAATACCAATGCTTCTTTGGCGAGAGGACGCCATTCCCTGATGACATTTACCTTGGAAATGGTGTGTTTATATTCCTACTCTTTCGTCGTCCCTCACAAAACACGCACCTCTATCCCCCAGCCATTACCCTTTCCCCGTCGTCTGTAGGCCAGCTTCCAACCACCTATCCCTACGATCAACTACGTAGCACCACGGTGTCATGATCGAAGAGGATCTTCAGCCAGCAGGGCATTACGTCATAGGGACCTTAGAATAAACAGACAAGTGGAACCTGATAAAGGAATCATTGTAACTGGTAAAAAGTGACCTCTGACTTTAAACAACACAGCGAATGTATGCTACGTTCACCTTCACAGGGCAGCACTTCCACGCCGACCAGCAAATGCCACACATTCGTGCGATAAGCAGAAAATTCTGAGTCTGCCCTTACTCATGAGGAATTGATAAAAGAACAACTCTTTGTGTCCATCAGCAGGTGTTTGGCAAACTCAGATCATATGCATCGAAGAAAAATCTACTAAGTTCTCTCTCTCTCTCTCTCTCTCTCTCTCTTCAACAGTAGACCTGGGCTAGCATGAGTTCACTTGAAATCAATACGTTTTACCTTAACGATTAGAAGGATGCGGCATGGACATTGTACTTGATCCATTTCTATATACATCTAATGCAAGAGTGTTTGAAACGTGCTAGAGACCTTCTCAGTAATCTCTCTCCCTCTCTCTCTCTCTCTCTCTCTCTCTCTTGCCTCAAGGGCTGAATGTAAGAAAGGCACTTCTGCCTAATTCACTACCCTTGTAAAATAAAGTTCGTTCTCTCTCTCTCTCTCTCTCTCTCTCTCTCTCTCTCTCTCTCTCTCTCTCTCTCTCTCTCTCTGTGAGTGTGTGTGCGCGCGCGCGCCACCCACTCCTTCTCATATGTTTGGCATTCCAGAAGCTCATATGTCTATCTAAATGCGAACACTAATATAGTCACACTTTTGTTAGCCCGCATGGTTGCGTGTCTACACACGATCTCATCTGTTCATGGCAATCATTTCTATGCGCCTGCAGGAATCATCACTCTATATCAAGCCTTGGTGAATCACGCTCATCATTCATCCGAGCTCAGATTCAATCTCAAAAGACATAATTTATTTATCACTTATTTACGTGCATATTTGTTCTGAATGTAATAGATCATATTGATGTATGTGTACTTCTTCTAAGGTTGCGAGCATTATTTTTATTGCACGCGCATGCGCACAGCCGTACGTGCATTTGCAAGTGAATGTTCACGCTCCCTGCGGTTGAAAAAGTGATTGCGCGATCATAAATTTAATGCATGCACGAACGAATGCACACAACTGCACTGCAAATAAGACGACATTGCAGATATTCTTTTTTGTATGTGGCTAGAAAAGCTCGCAAGCCCCAGAAACGAGATCTTGAAAAATGGCGCATGCGTGGTCTGTCACAACCACGAAAAACCTGTCCAGACGGGGATAACCAGATACACGCCCTGATAACCGGCGCTCCACTGACACACACTGCCGAGTAAACGGTGGAAGAAGCAGCGCTTCTTTCCCTGCTGCCAGTGTGCAAGTCGTCACAGAAACTAACCATCACTGCACGTAGGCCTACTCCTGGCACATCCCATCCCACGCGTGCCGATCAGATAGAGAGGAATAAATAGCACGAGGGACGCTCACTAAACGCGTTATAGCAGGGAGTGAGGCACACATACAATCGGCGGGTGAGAGGCGAACAGCCATGTTGGATGTGTGGCAATTCCCGCGGCATCAGATCAGACAGACAGGGGCTTGCTGGCTGTATCAGGGCGAGGCGACGCTCCCAGCGGATATTTTGGTGGAGTAGATAAGTTACACTTCCTGCACGATAGCAGGCGTAACCACCGGGTCGTGACGATGACGCCAGGGCAGTGGCTCTTTCCCTGTCCCTTATGTGTTCCTGCACATCCACAGCATGGACAGAAGCTCGATCAGTGGCCAAGCGATACTTTGCATTATAATGACGATGACGATGGTGATAATAGCGATGACGACGACGACAGTGGTACGTGGTGATGGTGGAGTTTTCGAAGACGATCAGCGTCTATGTAGACTATGCAAGGGCCTCCTCACACGTGGCAAGTTTTGTTGAGAGCACACACAATGTCCTTGCGTCCGGTAAAACACTGAATGAGAACTGAGGAGAGATCATAATATACAGAGAATTTACAGACGAAGGCATTGGGCGGAAAATGAACCCGAGTCAGCCTCGTGGTAGTTGACAACGCCACCCACTAGACAACGTGTATGACACTAATATGGACGTGTTGGTAGATCTATATCTTTCCAACTTTCCCTGTAACACCGTGCTCATTGTGATATTGTAGTATTTCTTTCGAAATTCTAGTCTCCAACCATCCAGTACCCCACAAACAACACGAGAAAAACTTCCTATGGTGTGAAATCGCATCCTAGATCCGATCTTTACTCCGCTCTCCGCCCAAACAGTCAACACGGGGTTAGTGTTGCACATCGGACTCGATGAGTCAGCTGCGTTCCTTGTGACGACAACAGGTTTTTCGCAATAAACGGCACACATCAGAAATATACAGTGATGAAGAACTGAACAACACAATTCATATTTAGGCATCAGAACATCCAAAAACTGACAGACGAAGTAGCAGAAGCCACAGAAAATTCGAATCGAGCGTGCGAGGCCGCCGTGTGGACATTGTTGGACACTTCTTTACCACTACATCACATGCAGGAACTCATCTGATTGGCTGTTCAAGGGAGTGTCAAAGGAATGAGCGACCTTTTTGGAAATTATCTCCCTTGCCGCCGCTTGGCGGCGCGTCGGCTCCAAGGGGCTTGGTTGGTACACAGTGACAAGTTCTTTCGCTTAGATTAGACCTGAGTGTTCGAGTTTTTTTAATATTGTTTTCTTGCTGTCGCTTTCAAATCTGTTCACAGTACTAGGCTGGCTGGTTTACTTTGATGTGATTTTTTTAATGCGTGCTAGCTGATATTAGGTTTAGAGCTTGAATTTTCGATATTACACAAGTTCTTTTTCGCTTACAACTCCAGTGTTCGAACCAATGAAAACCACGGAAAGAGATGGCCGTTTCGTTCCTTGCATCTCATTGGCCAGCTTGTCATGAGGTCAGCCCGTGATCACGCGCTGACCTCATGACAGTTGTAAGCGAAAAAGCGAGTTGTAAGCGTAATATCATTGAAAATTCAAGCTCTAAACCTAATATCAGTTAGCACGCATAAAAAAAAATCACATCTACGCTTACAACTCGCTTTTTCGCTTACAACTGTCATGAGGTCAGCGCGTGATCACGGGCTGACCTCATGACAAGCTGGCCAATGAGATGCAAGGAACGAAACGGCCATCTCTTTCCGTGGTTTTCATTGGTTCGAACACTGGAGTTGTAAGCGAAAAAGAACTTGTGTAATATCGAAAATTCAAGCTCTAAACCTAATATCAGCTAGCACGCATAAAAAAAATCACATCTAAGTAAACCAGCCAGCCTAGTACTGTGAACAGATTTGAAAGCGACAGCAAGAAAACAATTAAAAAACCTCGAACACTCAGGTCTAATCTAAGCGAAAGAACTTGTCACTGTGTACCAACCAAGCCCCTTGGAACCGACGCGCCGCCAAGCGGCGGCAAGGGAGATAATTTCCAAAAAGGTCGCTCAAGGGACATGGAAAATACATATAGTACGTGCTTCTGTTGGGCGGAAACTCGACAGAAGAACATTGCTTTTGGGACTTGTGAGCACGACATTTCCTATGGAAACAGGAGAGTTGCCTGAACATTGCCACGTTTGAGCACGCTGGAAACATTTTTTGCCACTTGCAAGCGCGACATTTCCTATAGAAACATCATAGTTGCCACCACGTGTGAGGAGGTCTTCACGTCCAACCCACAGGGGAATTGATGTCTTTGTAGTTGGCAACGCAGATGGATGATGACGACGACGACGGTGACGACGACGACGATGATGGTGATGATGATGATGATGATGATGATGATGATGATGATGATGAAGATGATGATGATGAAAATGATGATGATGATGGTGATGATGATGATGATGATGATGATGATGATGCTGCTGATGATGCTGCTGCTGCTGCTGCTGCTGCTGCTGATGATGATGAATTGAGTTTTACATCCTATCAGCCTTTGTAGGCTATGTAAGGCCATTGACCATGACTTTAGTTAGAGCTTATTCGAGTATGAGCACGAAACGTCACGATTTTCCTAGTTGATCGCCTTTATCGAATCGAGCAGGGAGACGCAATTGGTCTATTTTAAATCCCAGCCCACAGCGTTTTTGCTGCAAAGACAAACCTTAAAATTGTGTATAGAGTAAAGCAGATGAAAAAACAGCCGCGTGGTGCAGTAACTCACGTTCTGCCATTAGAATATGTGGAAATACTATTTTTAGTATATTTTTAAAAAGTGAGTTGCTCCGTAGAAGTGCAGCTGATACGTGAAGGGATATGGAACATCCAAATGCACGATTCATGAACGTTCTCTCTCTCTCTCTCTCTCTCTCTCTCTCTCCTCTTCTCTCTCACACACACAGGGGTGGGTGGGGGAGGGGAAGGAGTGGGGGAAGATGGAGGGGGGGAGGGAGGGGAAGGAGGAGAGGGGGAGGGGGGGGAGAGAGATAAAGAGAAAGAAAAAAAGAAGAGAGAGAGAGAGAGAGGGCGAATGAGAGAGAGGGCGAATGAAAGAGAGGGAGAGAGAGAAAGAGGGAGGGAGGGAGGGAGGGAGAGAGAGAGAGAGAGAGAGAGAGAGAGGGAGGCAGAGAGAGAGAGAGAGAGAGAGAGAGAGAGAGAGAGAGAGAGAGAAATTTTCGAGCTGTCTTCATGGAGAACAATTCAACGCGTCACCAGCATTCCTAGGTCGAGTGTTTGTATTAATTGATTTCAGGCCCATATACATCGACAAACTCACGGAAAGACAATTGACAGGGTCTATTGTGTGACCATGTCAAATTTGTCATCAGAATCGATGGCTACAACTTCTATACTATTATTTATATTGGCTGCATTCTCCTTTCGGTGAAAACCGCCAATGAAGCATGTAACTTGTCTCTGAATCTTTCCCCAACACACACTCACTTAAAGTGCACTGAGTCTGGGGAAAAAACCCACACACTCAGACGTCACACCAGAGGCAATACGGCTTTGTTCAATGTATATTTTTTCCTAAGAACAATGAGCCAATCAGAATCATGACAAAGAGAGAGCGACGCCTCCAAGAAATTTAAGATAATGGTGAAGATGGATGGAGTTTTACGGCCTATCAGCCTTTGTAGGCTATTCAAGACCACTGACCACTGAAAATCTCTCGAGCAGACCAGAGCAAGAGCAGGTAAAGTCACGATTTCCCTCGTTAATTGCCTTTTACGAACCGCATGGAGAGATTCGGGGGGTCTGTTCTAACCTCCAACCCTCTGGGATGACCAGAGGACTCAAGTACTTCACCACAGCTCCGCGAACTATTAATACTGATATTGATATCCAGCCCTCCTGCGCGGCAGAAGGTCATGCAGGTCGACGTGTGTCGGGTGGATCTGACAGATAGAACGGCCTTCGATCAGCAATGATGGTGTCAGGGCAGACGTGTTTGGCAAGGGCGGCAGAGGGACTGTGACGTCTTCACAGGAACGATGGCAACGCAGCTCACGTCACAACGTCACTTGGCGTCAACGCGCCAGAAGCCTTGGACCGCGACAGTTAAACACCACCTGTCCCCTCCCATCCCCTTCTCCCCCTACTCCACCCTCCCTTCACCCTAACACCCCCCCCCCCCTCTCTACTCGACCAGGAATGGGCGTGCAAAAGGCTCACTTTCGCGCCCCTATCTATAATTAGACTGTCGGACTGGGAGAGGCAAATGAAGCGGCTGTTTACATGAACATCATGTCTTCCCGGAAGTCGCCTTGCCTACACCGTGCCAGAGTGGAGCCGTCGTGTCTGAGGAGGCGAGATCTCAAGAAGGCGTGAACGGCCGCGACCAAGAGGGGCTTACGTTTAATAGACCTGCTGGGTGAGTGTCAGTGGAGGGGTGTGTTTGTTCCATCAACCACGCGTTTGGTCTGGCGTTGTGACGTTGTGTTTCTTCAGTCATCTTACATCGCTGTCATCTTACAAGGCGCTAGCAGCGCCACGTGAACGAGTCGTGTTACACAGTGGTACATACGGAAGAAGCGTCAAATAAATTCGAAATTAACACTAAAATATATGCAACTTCAGTCAAAGTAGCGTGCAGTAGCTATTAGGAAATCAAGTAGTAACACTTTCAACTCACGGACTAATACGACACGAGCACGTTGCACTAGCTATACCTGAGAAGGCAGTACAGCTGGAACACATTTCATTTATGAATTTACATGGAATATACCGTGGCAAAGTTTCTATGCATATCAAGAATGTCTAGAAGTGCGGAACAAATTCAACAGCAGTCCAATAATGTATAGACTATGGCTGTCGATTCATCTCAGCGTCCGTATGGGCAGCAGACACGATTAAAGACATTTACAGTGCAGGCCCTCGGAATAAGCTAGGTCGCTCCGAAAGGACATGAATGGGCCTGAATTGAGCGCTTCTTCATGTCTTCTTCATCCCTCTGCCTGCACGACTGCACGCTACAACATCGGAGCATTCTAGGCCACTAGAGACTTCGCCTGCCTGCGAAAGAGTCTCTAGCACAGTTCATATCACGTGATGGAACTATTTCGTCCGGAATATTCATAAAGAGGTCACACGAGAGGTTTGTGGGATAGCGCTCTGCTCCCTGACATACGCCGTTAAAGTAGTTCTAAGACTATTTCGCACAAAACTCTTAAATTAAGCTTGTTTAGGCAACAAACAAGCGTTTATTCGATAAAATAAAATGTGTTGAAATGGAAACAAGTTTTGACGACTGAATGATTTCTGTAAAACGTGGGGGGGGGGGGGGGGGGGGGAGGGGGGAGGGGGAATAGTATCCAGAACGAACATTTCTGGCGCAATGCTGTAATGCAAAGGGTCAAGTCTTTTACGCATTCATTGCGAACTGTGGCAGAGTCACTACTACCTCGGGTTCACAGAATGACATCGGAGAGCAGTGGACGCCACTCTGTAAGTAGGAGTGGAGGCCACTCTGTAAGTAGGAGTGGAGGCCACTCTGTAAGTAGGAGTGGACGCCACTCTGTAAGTAGGAGTGGAGGCCACTCTGTAAGTAGGAGTGGAGGCCACTCTGTAAGTAGGAGTGGAGGCCACTCTGTAAGTAGGAGTGGACGCCACTCTGTAAGTAGGAGTGGAGGCCACTCTGTAAGTAGGAGTGGACGCCACTCTGTAAGTAGGAGTGGACGCCACTCTGTAAGTAGCAGTGGACGCCACTCTGTAAGTAGGAGTGGACGCCACTCTGTAAGTAGGAGTGGAGGCCACTCTGTAAGTAGGAGTGGAGGCCACTCCGTAAGTAGGAGTGGAGGCCACTCTGTAAGTAGGAGTGGAGGCCACTCTGTAAGTAGGAGTGGAGGCCACTCTGTAAGTAGGAGTGGAGGCCACTCCGTAAGTAGGAGTGGAGGCCACTCTGTAAGTAGGAGTGGAGGCCACTCTGTAAGTAGGAGTGGAGGCCACTCTGTAAGTAGGAGTGGACGCCACTCTGTAAGTAGGAGTGGAGGCCACTCTGTAAGTAGGAGTGGAGGCCACTCCGTAAGTAGGAGTGGAGGCCACTCTGTAAGTAGGAGTGGAGGCCACTCTGTAAGTAGGAGTGGACGCCACTCTGTAAGTAGGAGTGGAGGCCACTCTGTAAGTAGGAGTGGAGGCCACTCTGTAAGTAGGAGTGGAGGCCATGGGACAAGGGATAAAGAGACGATAATGAGCGTTGCTCAGAGCTGACGCCCTCGGTTGTAAAAGTAGGCCAACAATGACAAAAAGTTGTGGTTAAGGTAACATGGCAACAGGGGGGGGGGGGGGGTGGGGGGTGGGGGGGCGGGGTCTTGTCGGTAGGTCGGCCTTTACTCTTAAAAATTAAAAAAGAGGCCCGACTGAATATAAATCAAAATTTCTCTTTCGCTGAAAACTCTTTTTTCTACTTAAATGGTGGATTTCCGAGTGCACATAGGGCAGAGAAGATGGGACAGTGCGCATTGTGTTGCTTATAATCAATTTCTTTCCTTTTTTAACGACTGAAAAAAAAAATTTGGATCGACGGAAAAAAGGTTCGGTCGTGTCACCATAACCACAGCTTTTTGGGGGAGGCCTTAGGCAACGTAGAATGAGCCAGATTTGATATACAACGTGAAAAGCGATCGGAGCCTCGTACAAGGATGGCAAATCACCATGTAAAATGAATCACATGACCTTAGCACTGCTGCAGTTTCGCATCCAGATGAAACTCAAGACAATCGGACCTCTTAATTTTAACAATGCGCGAGTGCAAGTCAGATTATCCTTGTACTGCGCTACTTATCGAGATATGTCCTATTCTTATCAGTCCAGAGTGGCCGGAAACTCAAGTTTGCCTTTCCTAGGAAAGTCCCTGGGCTGGGAAGAAATATGGATTGTAAATTTCCCGCGATTCCCTATCGGCTGCAAACCTGTGTCTTTACTACGATGTGCTGTAACACTGTGTGTGCGTGAATGAGCATGAACGTACCTGTGTAACGTGAACATCTATGATGCACCATTCCCTCTGTGTGACTGTGTGTTATTTCAACGTCTATGACATGCTCCCCAAAAAGGGGGGGGGGGGTCGTCTTTAAAGGAGCTTCCTCAACACCATGATTACTATTGACATGTAGGTTTCCAAGGGAAGTTAGTGACGTCACCATTCCCTTCTATTCTCTTCCTCCCTTTCCCATCCCCCAGCTTCTGCATCCTGTAAACGCACGCATGCCTCTACAACCGGCGATGACAAAGACGGATGAATTATTCCTACAAATAGGGTCACCTTCCCACGAGCGGTACACGTGAATGAATGCAGATAATTATGGAAGGGTTGGAAGCATGCCACTCGGAACGCCCGAGTCCCTGTAAATACGAGGGAGGGAATGGTGGGATTTCCATGCGTGCTGGAAGCACGATGAGGGAAAAACCAGGATGCCATCCCTTGCAGCATGCGTCAGCTGTAGCCGCGGCTGCATGCACCTGCCTGTGCGTTCGGTTTGTGTTGCATGAAACCAACGCCAATTACATCACTCCTTCTAGCAGGACAAATAAACGAATCATTCCTGTGCGAACGCGTCGGCCATCACCGCCCACATGCAAAAAGTCTTGCTGAATATTGTTGAATTTTATCACCCACTATTTTCCTATGAGTGGATCATGACCTTTCCAGACATCATGGAATCACAAAACGCTCACGTTTCTCTCTGAGAGTTGGAGTGTGGTGGTGAGAGCGAGGTGTGGTGAGGAGAGGTGAGGTGAGGTGAGGGTGAGGTGAGGGTGAGGTGAGGGTGAGGTGACAGTGAGGTGAGGGTGATTGAGGTGAGGTGAGGTGAGGATGAGGTAAGGGTGAGGGTGAGGTGAGAAGAGGGTGAGGGTGAGGGTGAGGTGAGATGAGAAGAGAGTGAAAGTGAGGTGAGGTGAGGTAAGAAGAGAGTGAGGATGAGGTGATGTGAGGTGAGGTGAGGTGAGGGGAGAGTGAGGTGAGGTGAGGTGAGGTGAGGGTGAAGGTGGAATGAGAGTGGGGAGTGGAGAGTGGAGTGGGGATGATATGAAACATTTCTGGACTAGAATAACAATGTTTAAAAAATCAAAATTTGTAAACTTCTGCGTTAAAAAATCATTTCATTTTCCCGCTGAAAGGTCAGTTTCAGCCTATTTCAGTTTCCACAGAGCTTGATTAGTCAGAGGCTCTGGAAATTCACGAGTTTTACATCAAAGGGATACGGAGGAACGTGACCGGATTTGACGATTTCTGCTACTTAGACCATTAACACAGCAGTGTAAAAATCCAAAGGCGCATGTGGAGAATCCACTTCTGAAGGGAAAAGAGAGATTACCATTGGTGGATCGTCACAGGATCTTCCTGCCAAAGAGAGAGAGCCACTCGAGGCGAGGGAGCGCTAGAAAACCCAAGCCTCAGTGTTGTCCGGAAGTAGACCTTGAGTGGCTCCCCAGCGTTGCAAGTGCACTTCGTTCTCTGTGAAGTGACCTCGTGACTCAGATACTTCCATACATGGCGTCAGAACAGAACGGTCATCTTGTATACAGAGCAAGGCCAGCCGATCTGTAGCTGGGTATGCTATTTTTGACGCGGTGCGATCTCGTTGCGAGCACGACGCATTAGATCATCCAGTTCCAGTGACTTCTAACTGTTGAGCAAATACGCGACAATTACAGCACCAGCCTCGTGATTCATTCTTAGCTGCGCAGCGCTGTGCTATTCAATGAGAAAGGTAAAAACCTATTGCTGTCACAGGATACACATTCGCCTACAACAAGCATGGTGGAATTTACTGTACGATAAGTTTTAACACTATTAAAACGGCGTACAACTACCCTGGACTGAGAGAACGGTGATGGAAACGCTCCTTTACACACACTCACCACAGATGCTTCAGCAGCAGCAGTGGAAGCAATTTCAACAACAACAACAGAAACAGCATAGCAGCAACAACAACAACTAGGAGCAGTAGTAGCAACAGCAGCAGTTAAAGTGGTAGTAGCAGTGGTGACTGTTGTCCCGGTAGTGAGAAAAGCATTTGAAACAATCTATGACAGTCAATTGTAAAAAAAATGGCGAAGGCAGTAGCAGTAGTAGCTAATGACAGGAAGAGGAGGAGGAGGAGGAGGAGGAGGAGGAGGAGGAGGAGGAGGAGGAGGAGGAGGAGGAGGAGGAGGAGGGGGAGGAGGAGGAGGAGGAGCAGGAGGAATAGCAGGAGGAATAGCAGGAGGAGGAGGAACAGGAGCAGAAGGAGGAGCAGGAGAAGACACAGGAGGAGGAGCAGAAGAAGGAGGAGGAACAGAAGAAAAAGGAGCAGGAGAAGGAGCAGGAGAAGGAGAAGGAGGAGGAGCTGCAGGAGGAGGAGCAGGAGAAGGAGGAGGAACAGAAAAAGGATCAGGAGAAGGAGGAGGAGGAGGAGGAGGAGGAGACGCAGGAGGAGCTGCAGGAGGAGGAGCAGGACGAGGAGCAGGAAGAGGAGCAAGAGAAAGAGGAGGAGCAGGAGAAAGAGGAGGAGGAGGAGGAGGAGGAGGAGGAGGAGGAGGAGGAGGAGGAGGAGGAGGAGGAGGAGGAGGAGGAGGAGAAGGAGATGGAGTAATAGAAGCAGGAGGAGGAGGAGGAGCAGGAGAAGGAGGAGGAGGAAAAGGAGCAGGAGGAAGAGGAGGAGGAAGAGAAGCAGGAACAGGAGGAGCAGGAAGAGAAGGAAGAAGAGCAGGAGGAAGAGGAGGAGGAGAAAGAAGAGCAGGAGGAGGAGGAGCAAGAGGAGGAAGAGGAGCAGGAGGAACACGAGGAGCAGGAGGAACAGAAGAAGCAGGAGGAACAGGAGGAGAGGGTGGAGGAGGAACAAGAGAAGAAGGAGAAGAAGGAGGAGGAGGAGGAACAAGAGAAGATGAGCAGGAGGAGGAAGAGAAGGAGAAAGAGGAGTATCGACAAGGAGAGTAGAAATAGCTGCATCAGCAGCAGCAGCAGCAGCAGCAGGAAAGGAAGCAAAAAAAAAGAATAAAGAAACAGGAGCAAAATGTGGAAGCGAGGAAGGTACAAGAGAAGATGCTTTAGAGACTTTAGAATCAACAGGGATGCCAAAGAAGCTTTCCAGGAAAGGAAGAGGATGCGCAGATTCAAATAGAGAAGAACGTCAAGTCAACAATCAAATTCAACAACTCAAACCGTGTAAACAGTAATGTATACTTTTCGTGGAATTCATTTGGCACGAGTTCAACATCTTCAAAGATGTTTCGGATGACAAAGCCTTTTTAAATACCTGACATTCATCAAGTTTGTACGATATGCATGTTACTTTTAGTATACTACTTAATTCTGATATAAAAGAGTTTGCCTTTATAGTATTTCATTGTTGCAGTGAAATAAATACTTTCATATGAGTAATCCTCTCAAGACGTCTTGATGCATGAAGACAATAGTAACAGCAGTTAAACGGAGTGATTCTCAAATTACGTCTTCTCCACTAACAACGGCCCTTCACAATACTCAATGCCACCCTATCTACCATTGTTACAGTACAGCTACCTACAACCATATTACATACCTTTGCTACCAAAGATGCGATAGTACACAACTCCAAACTACCCACACATTCACCGATGGGCGCACACATACTTCCAAAACTACCCACGCCTCTCCATAGCATCCTTTGCTGCCAGATAGCCACATTCGGAGAGGGCGAGGGATGGAGACGTATGCAGTCTGCAGTATGAAGTGCTTAGATCAAAAGTGGGCTGGGAGAGGACAACACGCTACCTGGGCAGGGTGTCCGCCGCCGATGGTCCTCGTAGAATGAGCCGGGGACGTGCAACCCTCCGGCGAACAGCTATTAGCAGCTGCTTAAGCAGGGGCGGCTTGCGCTTGGCAAACAGCGAGAAGAAGAGATCAATTGATGGCGAGGCTGAGGGCAAATGTTAACACGACCACTTGTTGCGAACGCAAACGGCACGACAGTTTCCGCATACTGGTCTGGGTCCTGGGGCTGGGTTTGAATAACCACTTGTCTCGCACCAGGGAACGCTGTTCAGCGACCAGAGGCGTTTGCCAGCGCTACCTCTCTCTGTCACTCTCCTTCTCACTCCCTAACACGCACACAGCCACGCTCTTTCTCGCAACGGATCCCGGAAGAAGCTGCGACGAGCGACGGACTTGAACACACACACCCACTACAAAGCGCACTCTCACCACAGTCGCCGGGGCGAGCGAGCGCCTTTCGCGTTCAGCAGTTAGTGAGATGTCTCCGGTGCTGAACGCAGACTCGATGTCGCCATTGTTGATTTCCGCTCCCCCGAGCCAGGATGAGGAACGAGGACCGGAAGCGTGCGTTATGCAAGTTATGCACGCGCTGTTTGGCTGTGGCGAGCGCCAATCCCAGCAGGGCTGGGTGTCCATGTCAGGTTTCGCTGTGTGCTGCGGAGTCTGAGCTCCAGTAACAGAATGGCTCGGGGATGCTCCGGAGACGCTCGACGCTGTTTTGCACGCTTTCATCTCACCGCCCGTCCATCCGACCGCTCTTTGGAACCGTGTCCTTGAGTTCTCACGCTACCAACTGCTATATGTCTGGGCGCCGATTATCGTCTGCCGATGAAACCGGTTCTATGAGCTGTTACGACAGCTGCCCGAGTGTCCGACCTTTATGGCTGCTTTATAGTCGCCCGATGACAGTTGTACCTAATCCCACGACTACGGCGTATAGGTTTTGCTGTTCGTCCCTCGGAAGTGATACATAAACCCACGACTACGGTCTAGTATTCGCTGTCAAAAGGGCACAGATGCATCATCAAACCACCTCAAACAGAGGTTTCAGCTCAAAGATAACACAAATCTACTCACGTATAGACACAGATTCGGATGCACATAACACACAGGCCTTCACTTACTTAAGACGCCCACATATAACAAATCACACAAACAATCATGCTAATGCACTGGCACACAGGCTCGCGAACCCACTCATGCACACTCACAAACGCACAAATCTTTTTGGGATCACTATAGTACCAGCCATGACAAAAATCACGTTGTTAGCGGCGAATGATTACAGCGGGAGTTGCAATGTTTATAAAATTAGCCCAACCGACGGCGTAGTCGTTCTACTTTAGTCAATGGTAAAATGCAAATGTTTAGAAAATTGCCCAAAACTCCACGTTTGTGCCTTCTCTCTTCAGAGAAGGCAATTCAGCGGCCGCTGCCGAATGTTATTATCAGGGTATTCTTGCAACACCATCGTAGTGAATGGCTTCGTTGCCAGTTCTACCTAAACACTGTGATGGCTTTTCAAGTTCTTGACAGATACAGGGATCATAGGACAAGAAAGCAACAGGCATGGCAAAGGACATTTGCACACGGTCATACATTCTCGTTGCTCCGTATGTTTTTCCGCGCAGTTGTAACTTTTTAGGACACTCCTTGTCTGTACTGCTTGCCATGATGTCTCCAATACAACAGTCTTTCACTTTCTGTATTCATATCATCTTCCCTACAGCAGCCTTTTCTCGTCACTTTTCCTCCTATCTCCTTCTGTTCTTCTTTTCTTCGTTCATCATTTTTGTCTATCTACCTGTCTGCTTCCTCGCCACACCGTGTGTCTGCGCGGAGTTAATCGCTTTTGTGTGGACTTTGTGTAGATCATGGAAACCTAATAATTCATCACGTGCAAAAGAAAGGCAATAAAAAAGGAAAACAAACAAACACATTGCAGGAGAACTGCATCCAACAATACAAAACAGTAAGCATATGACAAATCTGGATAATTCAAATTTGTCTTTTCTAGTATTGCAATCTCAAAGATACAAGAGGCTAACATTTCACCGTCAACAACTAGTTTTGATCATTTCCTTTTGATTTTGCCGCCATTGATTAATGGGTGCATTTGTCAGTTTACCTTGTATCATAGTAAACTCGCAAATTCAAGCCATAAATCAAAGAGCAGTTACTGATTTTTGCTACATTAGCCCAGAAGGATGACCGGGAGAAAACATGCTTAATGCTGCTTCGCTCTGGTTTGGCTGTCTGGATGGATATTGACAAAATCTTTACCACACTGATGCTGACAGACATTCCAGTGAGTCAAGCCGGATTTGGAAACTTTCAAAAGGACGCCGTGAACTAGCTTGAAGACACTCGCAACTCCACTTTACTGTTTCATCTTGTTCCTAATGCGGGGCGATCAACGTAACAGATCATATCGAGTTGCACACAAAAACATACGAAGATTTCGGAACATTAAAAAACCCCATTGAAGTTGTGGTTGCGCTGCACATGTCTCTGCCACTCAGTGTTCGTGGAGCGAACGGAGTCGCTGTATCTTGGCGGCTTTCACCACCTATCCCACCCCCACCCCACCCCCACCCCACCCCCACCCCCACCCCACCCCCACCCCCACCCCCACCCCACCCCACCCCCACCCCACCCCACCCCATCCCACTCCCTCTTCCCATTATCTTAGCACGAGAGAACTCCTCCTGTGATCTACTGCATTCATTGCTGCTGAAGCAACAGAAGGCATTACTGCAGATGCAAACATAAAAAGTATCCACCTTTTATCAGCACATTGGCTTGAAAGACTATCCCATCCTTCACAAGTTTAATACGTCCTCTTTCCTGCTTCTTCCAGAATCCGAGCAAATAGAAATCTAAATTGTTCCAATGACCTTTTTTGGTCCATACGGATAATGAAAGTATCTTAAACAACAAGAAGGGCAAAGCCCATACGACTCACATGCTTGACCTTGACCTTTATATGACCTTGACCTTCAGGTGACCTTCAAGGTCAAGGTCAAACAACTAAACCTACCAATGACATCATACACAAAGAAATGCTTTACACATTTTTCCTACCAAAATACATGTGACCTTGACCCAAGGTCAAGGTCATCCAAGGTCATGCAACACAAAGCTGTTAATTCAAGACATAGGAAGCACAATGGTGCTTATTGGCACTTTCTACCATGAGATATAGTCACTTTTAGTGGTTCACTACCCCATTTTGGTCACATTTCATAAGGGTCAAAGTGACCTTGACCTTGATGATATGTGACCAAATGTGTCTCATGATGAAAGTATAACATGTGCCCCACATAATTATTAAGTTTGAAACAGTTATCTTCCATAGTTCAGGGTCAAGGTCACTTCAAAATATGTATACAATCCAACTTTGAAGAGCTCCTGTGACCTTGACCTTGAAGCAAGGTCAACCAAACTGGTATCAAAAGATAGGGCTTGCTTTGACCTATATACCACTTGTAGCTAAGGTCGCCATTCTCAATAACGTGGGAGAAAATTGGGAAAAAGTGAAAAATGACTGTTTTTGAGACCACATTTATGGCTCCTGTGACCTTGACCTTGAAGCAAGGTCAAGTCACTATGTATGTTTTTTGAGGCCTTGTCATCATACACCATCATGCCACATTTGGTGTTGATAGACTTAATAGTCTCCGAGAAAAATCCAACGTTTAAGTTTTTTACGGACGCCCGGACGGACGGACGCCCGGACGGACGGACGGACGGACGACACGGCTCAGTACATAGACTCACTTTTGCTTCGCATGTGAGTCAAAAAACCAAATTATGTTGGCAACAAGTTTGAATGCCTTGAAGTATATCATTACTTAATGGCAAGGATTTCTACTGCAATGTTAAGTTTACAGGTTTAAGCTAAATCGTAACGTTTCTGTCTGCACTGGCTATATCCGACATGCAGCTACAATGGTTCTTATATTCCATTGCTAGAGTCTGCAGATAATCGACAGACTGTCATGAATTTCATACATTTACTATCACATTCCCTGAGCATTGTCTGCACAGGAAATTAGCACTAAGCAATAACCCTTACGTAGAATTCACCTCTTCCATTTTACCTTGCACAACCAAACTTTCTCGTCCGAAGCAAAGAGAGGGAGGAGAGTCAAACCATTCCAGATGGTTTCGCAGTAACCGCAAAAACCATAAAGTATATGTATATGAGAGGAAAATTTCGTCTCATTTAATGGTCGCAGCGACTGACAATACTGAAGAAGCGTTTGCCGTACATGGTGTGATACCCTCAGCTCCGCAGCAACAAGATGGCTGGGCAACATGGAAAGTACTGTGAAATTTATCGTCGAGAAAGTGAGTCACGAAAACCGTTGAGCTATGCTTACAGGATTGGGTAGATTTCCTCCCATCGGATTTTGCCCCTGCAAAAAGAGCGTCGACTTCACCACCCTGCATCTTTACCAGCAGTCAGAGTAGGGCAAAGCAAGATATGGTGCGGTCAGGGCTTCACACGCTTCCATCTCGCATGTGCCAGTTGGCCCTAATAACCCGCGCAAGTATCGCCGTTGCTAAAAATACAAAGATGATTATCTCGGGCACTCGGGGGTCGGGCCAGTCGACGTTTGGCTCCGTGCCTTTGCCCCATTTCTGCGCCTGCCGCCCCGTCGCTCTCTCAGAAACAGCTCAGAATCCCACCGTGTAGATAACATCTCAACAAAGCGTAAGGCTTTCAGTCCCTCTCTTATCTACCTTGGCCAGACAACGCGAGGTGGCTCTGGCGGTGAGAAGAGTTTCCCCAATGGAGGGAGGACGGTGATGTAAGCCTCTTTGGGTCATCGTGAGTGCAAAACACCCTCTCGACCTCTTGCCAAGGGACCATTCAGAGGGCAAAGCAGACGAGAAAGGAACACGTGATCTGACTGCTGATGCAGATGGGAGGAAACGATTTTGCCAGGTGTCGATAAGCATGCAGACTTGATTCATAAGAAACCGCTGCGAAATGAAACAAACAACGAGTAGAACAAACAGCGACGGCGAGAAACCTGTCCATAATCATCAGAGAAAATGAGTTGCGAGCAAGTGCGGCCGACAAATTAGGAAAAGAAATTACCGAGGAAGGCTGAACGCATGCGCAACGAGGTTGCGAATTAAAAAAACCTCATTGCAAACTTTTTAGTGCATTTGGATATCAGGGGGAAAAAACAACTTTCAGAGTTTCTTCAGACATCATTGTAGAAAGACGCTGTAAAGAGCTTGTGGTGGTATAGGAAAAGTCAAGTTGCATGTTCATGCAAAACACACAGCAAAATCTCAACAAGCTAAAGTGTGTGTGGTTTTTTTTCTCTCCACAAATTCTTTTAACTAGAACACAACCTAACAAAAGTAGCAACATAATTTTTAGCAGTACTGCAAGTCGAGGGAAAGGGAGGGGGAAAAGAAGACAGACGTTAGGAAGGTAACATGAAGCAGACAATAACGCTCCACCAGCCCTAGGTCAAAGCAGGCGCCTCAAAGCGACCTCTCTGCAACCTGTAACTCATGTCCAACTGTGTAAGGTGCACTCACCTCGGTCCCGTTGCAAGCGCAGCCGTGGTCAGCAAAGATTCCGTCCACTGCTGGTCCTCGCAGTGGAAGTCCGCTGTCCTCCTATCTCTCTCTTTCCGTCCGTCCTTCACAGCTCCACCGTTCGTCTGTATGTCTGTCTGTCGGTCTGTCTAGCTGAGAGAGAGTGGAGGCAGGAGGGGGAGGGAGAAAGGGATAGAGAGAAAGACGAGGGGGTGGGTGGAGGTGGGTTAGAAGATGGGAGGAGGAGAGGGGGTAGGGGGTGGGGGTTCGGGACTGGGGGTGCTGAGCGCGAGTTCCGATGCTGCCAGCGTTGCGCCCCTCACAGCCAAATGTCAGTGGTTCCTCCCAAGTGCCGCGTCGTGCAAGCGCTCTGGCACCAGTGGGATGAGAAGCGGGGAGCAGCAGGAGCGGGAGGTGGAGGAGGATCGAGGGACCAGGACAGGCTACCTGCTGCTGTAGTGTCTGGAAGCCAGGCTGGGCGGCCCAGAGGCTGCAGCAGGGCTGGAGAGAGCCAGAGGCCTGACGGAGAAGTTCAGAGGTGCACAAGGGAAGCTGGGACTGGGAGGCGAAGCACACCTGGGTGAAGCACGCATTGCTGTTGCCGCCGACAAAGGGAGGCTTTTGGCAGAAACCTGGGTGTAGGTACAACACAGGCTGCCGCCAACACAGGCCTGTGTGGATTCTCGCCCCTGCCCGCGAATCCGCCGCTGCAAGAGGGATCAGACGAGATGCACCGCTTGCACAGGTTGCGGGTTGTAGACAAATTTCGCATTGGACTGCTGCAGCTTAATCTGCCTCTTCGTGGATCGACGCGGGAAAACTCGATGATAGTGACGCGTTTGCGACGTGCTGCATGGCGGGCAGACCAGCGGTGGAGTGTCTGTGTGCCTGTTCCCTGTCTGTGACTGTGTGTCAATCCCTGTGTCTGTGTGTCTGTCCCTATGTCTGTGTGCCTGTCCCTGTGACTGTGTGTCAGTCCCTGTGTCTGTGTGTCAGTCCCTATATGTCTGTGTGCCTGTGCCTGTGTCTGTGACTGTGTACGTGTCAGTCCCTCTGTCTGTGTGTCAGTCCCTTTGTCTGTGTGTCAGTCCCTGCGTCTGTGTGTCAGTCCCTGTGTCTGTGTGCCTGTCCCTGTGTCTGTGTGCCTGTCCCTATGTCTGTGACTGTGTACGTGTCAGTCCCTGTGTCTGTGTCTGTGTGTCAGTCCCTGTGTGTCAGTCCCTTTGTCTGTGTGTCAGTCCCTGTGTCTGTGTGTCAGTCTCTGTGTCTGTGTGCCTGTCCCTGTGTCTGTGACTGTGTACGTGTCAGTCCCTATGTCTGTGTCTGTGTGTCAGTCCCTGTGTCTGTGTGTCAGTCCCTGTGTTTGTGTGTCAGTCCCTGTGTCTGTGTGCCTGTCCCTGTGTCTGTGTGCCAGTCCCTGTGTCTGTGTACCTGTCCCTGTGTCTGTGTGTCAGTTCCTGTGTCTGTGTGCCTGTCCCTGTGTCTGCGACTGTGTACGTGTCGATCAGTCCCTGTGCCGGTCCCTGTGTGTCAGTACATATGTATGTGCATGTGTGCCTGTCCCTGTGTCTGCGTGTCAGTCCCTGTGTCTGTGTACCTGTCCCTGTGTCTGTGTGCCTGTCTCTGTGACTGTGTGCCTATCCCTGTGTCTGTGTGCCTGTCCCTGTGTCTGTGTGCCTGTCCCTGTGTCTGTGTGCCTGTTCCTGTGTCTGTGTGCCTGTCCCTGTGTCTGTGTGCCAGTCCCTGTGTCTGTGTGCCTGTCCCTATGTCTGTGTGCCTGTCCCTGTGTCTGTGTGTCTGTCCCTGTGTCTGTGTGCCTGTCCCTGTGTCTGTGTGTCAGTCCCTATGTCTGTGTGCCTGTCTCTGTGACTATGTGTCAGTCCCTGTGTCTGTGTGTCAGTCCCTAAGTCTGTGTGTCAATCCCTGTGTCTGTGTGCCTGTCCCTGTGTCTATGTGCCTGTCCCTGTGCCTGTGTGCCTGTCCCTGTGTCTGTGTGCCTGTTCCTGTGTCTGTGTGCCTGTCCCTGTGTTTCTGTGCCTGTTACTGTGTCTGGATGCCTGTCTCTGTGTCTGTGTGCCTGTCCCTGTGTATGTGTGCCTGTCCCTGTGTCTGTGTGCCTGTCCCTGTGTATGTGTGCCTGTTCCTGTGTCTGTGTGCCTGTCCCTGTGTCTGTGTGCCAGTCCCTGTGTCTGTGTGCCTGTGTCTGTGTCTGTATCTGTGTGCCTGTCCCTGTGTCTGTGTGCCTGTGTCTGTGTCTGTATCTGTGTGACTGTCCCTGTGTCTGTGTGTCTGTCCCTGTGTCTGTCTGAGTGACTGTCTCTGTGTGACTTTCCCTATGTCTATGTCTGTGTTACTGTCTTTGTGTGACAGATCCTGTGTATGTGTCTGAGTGACTGTCTCTGTGTCTGTCCCGGTGTCTATTTCTGTCCCTGTGTCTGTGTGACTTCCCCTGTATCTCTGTGAATGTAACTGTATGTGTGTCTGTCCCTGTGTCTGTCCCTGTGTCTGTGTATATGTTTCTGTGTATATGTTTCTGTGTCTATATTACTGTCCCAATGATTGTATGACCGTCCCTGTGTCGGTGTGACTGCCCCTTTGTTTGTGACTGTCTCTTGTGTGTGACTGTCCTTGTTTTTGTATGACTGTCTCCGTGTCTGTGTAACTGTTCATGTGTCTATATGACTGTCCATGTGTCTATATGACTGTCTCTGTATGTATATGACTGTGCATGTGTCTGTGACTGTCCCTTGTGTGTGACTATCCTTGTGTCTCTGTCACTGTCCCTGTGTCTGTGTGCCTGTCCCTGTCTGTATCTGTGTGACTTTCCCTATGTCTATGTCTGTGTGACTGTCTCTGTGTGACTGACCCTGTGTTTGTGTTTGAGTGACTGTCTCTGTGTATGTCCCATTGTCTATTTCTGTCCCTGTGTCTGTGTGACTGTCCCTGTATCTCTGTGACTCTAACTGTATCTATGTGACTGTCCCTGTGTCTGTCCCTGTGTCTGTGTATCTGTCTCTGTGTCTATATTACTGTCCCAGTGAGTGTATGACCGTCCCTGTGTCGGTGTGACTGCCCCTTTGTGACTGTCTCTTGTGTGTGACTGTCCTTGTTTTTGTATGACTGTCTCCGTGTCTGTGTAACTGTTCCTGTGTCTCTATGACTGTCTGTGTGTCTATATGACTGTGCCTGTGTCTGGGACTGCCCTTGTGTGTGACTATCCTTGTGTCTTTGTCACTGTCCCTGTGTCACTTTCTGTGCCTGTGTCACTGTCTCTGTGTCCCTGCGCCTGTCCCAGTCTTAGTCACTGTCTTTCTGTCCCTGTCCCTGTGCCTATGTCACTGTCCCTGTGTCCCTGTGACTGTGTCCCTGTCCCTCTGTCTATGTGACTGTCCCTGTGTCTGTGACACTGTCTCTGTGTCCCTGTCCCTCTGTCTATGTGACTGTCCCTGTATCTGTGTAACTGTCCCTGTGTCTGTACCCCTGTCAATGTGTCTATATGACTGTCTTTGTGTCTCTGTCACTATCTCTGTGTCTATGAACCTGTTCCTGTGTTCGCTGGTGTTGACGAAGGTGTGTAGGCCCTCGAAGCCACTTCCGCCTAGGGCAGACAGGAACAAATGGACAAGATACACGGACCCAGTCCTTGAGGTGACTAGGCAGACAATCGGGCACACACACACACGCTCTCTCTCTCTCTCTCTCTCTCTCTCTCTCTCTCTCTCTCTCTCTCTCTCTCTCTCTCTCTCTCTCTCTCTCTCTCTTTCTCTCTCTCTGGCTGGCATGTTATACCAATTCAAGAGATTGAGAGTAACAATGATAAATACATGACACAACTAGTAACGTATTTCAAGCACAGATCCAAAGCCAGAAATAAACAGGATCGCCAAAGCCAAAAGTTGACAAAGAATTGTCGATCGCTGAAAAGTCACGGGCGACAGGAGCTCGAAGTAGCACCACTGAAGGCACGATGGAAATCTCACTACGTGTGTCTGTCATTTTCAAATAATTATGGCGTCATGAGTCGGCAGAATGCCAAGGGTAGACATTGTAAGCGTCATTTCGCGTCTTTCGTCTCTTTGTTGTCACAGCAGTGACTAAGAATTCTTGAGACTTACGAGTTTACCATTAAAAGCTTCTGTAAGCAGCTGTCTTTCTACCTTAGATCCCGTGTGCATTCACCTATCTTGCTTTCGGTACGTGTACAAACCGCAAGATAACGGCGTTTCAAAAGCTGACACAAAGCCGAAAGCACTGACAGCCAGAAGTTAATGTGCACCCGCATCATAAGCTATTTTTTTGTTTGTCTTTCTATAGTTAAAATTATAAGAGTTTAGCTGTGACTGTGATACCGGTAAGTAAGAATTATTTTCGAACATTTAGAATTATTTTCGAGAGCTTCTGACAGGTCTTACCGTCCATAATCTAGACTATTGCTTCAAGCTCAATTACCCATCCCTAGTTGCACTTGCATCACTGACTCCATGTTAGGATTCTGACATAAATTACCAGAATACAGCATGTGTAAAATGAATAACTACAATAAGAACGTATCCCGCAAACCGCTGTACATGTTGTGGTCTCCGTGGTACAATGACATAAGAGATCACTACGCTGGAATGGAAGCCATCCACACTTCAAGGTGCGGCTGTATCAAAGGACGGCGGGATTCCGGAAAGGGTGGGGGAAATGCCCACTCGACTCAGTGAGGAAGGGAGAGGGGTGGAAGGGGGGTGGGGGAGGGGACATGCCCACACGACTGAATGAAGAAGGCAGGGGAGTGGAAGGGGGGTTTGGGGTGCGGGGTGGGTGGGACATACCCACACGACTGAGGAAGGGAAGGGGAATGGAGAGTGGGTATGTAGGTGGGTGGACATGCGCACACGACTGAGGAAGGGAGGGAAGGATACAGTCTTCCGGACCGAGTGCACCAACGCCCCTACGCAGCTTGTGCCTCTGTGCTGTGAGGCATTTCCAGGGCGAATCGAACAAGTTGAGCATTTCTACAAGGTTTTGAACACCTCTGGTGCAGTTTGATGACTGGACTTCAGTGTCCTTCTCGTTTTCCTTGTTGTCCGCACTTCCTTCAGGGCGTGTTTACATGTCATGGACCATGCAGTTATCAGCTCTTTTGGAGAGAGAAACTGCAGAGGCTTTCAAATGAAAGGGACGTACATCTCCTATTGAAACAGTTCCCCCAGTGAGAACTACACAAGGCTGGAGCCACTCGATGCCCCTCTAATCAGCTGGAGTCCCTGTCTGCGAAGCTGTGGGGACCTACTCCAGTAGCTCAGTCAGGGGCGGCCCCAAGCGGCTAGTCTGGCCACCAGGGGTCAGTCAACTTGACCTCTCCCTGGTCTGATAGTTCCACATGTTACAATGTTGGGGATTTAATCTCATTGGAGTGCAGAGCTGAGGACAGAGAAACCTGTCAGAGGCGAGTTTCACAGGACAATGGATACGCAATCCAAAAGGCATTTCCTGTCTTTTACAAAGTGATCTCTGTAGTCATACGCAACATCCACCAATGAGTTATTGTAATATATCAATTTCCATAACCACACTCTGTTCTTCCTGTTTTGATAACTACTCCTGTATGATTACAGCGAGCTCTTTAAAACAATATGGGAAATGCCCTTCGGATTGCAGATCCAAAGTCTGGACAATCCATGTCAGGACTCTCGCTTTGAGGTCGGTGATGCTGAGAGCTGGGGAGACAAGGCAAGAGCGACACATCCAAAGGAGAGCCAGAAGGAAGAGGAGAGCCAGAAAAAAGAGGAGAGCCAGAAGGAAGAGGAGAGCCAGAAAAAAGAGGAGAGCCAGAAGGAAGAGGAGGGCCAGAGGGAAGAGGAGAGCCAGAAGGAAGAGGAGAGCCAGAAGGAAGAGGAGAGCCAGAAGGAAGAGGGGAGCCAGAAGGAAGAGGAGAGCCAGAAGGAAGAGGAGAGCCAGAAGAGGAGAGCCAGAAGAAAGAGGAGAGCCAGAAGGAAGAGGAGAGCCAGAGGGAAGAGGAGAGCCAGAAGGAAGAGGAGAGCCAGAAGGAAGAGGAGAGCCAGAAGGAAGAGGGGAGCCAGAAGGAAGAGGAGAGCCAGAGGGAAGAGGAGAGCCAGAAGGAAGAGGAGAGCCAGAAGGAAGAGGAGAGCCAAAAGGAAGAGGAGAGCCAGAAGGAAGAGGAGAGCCAGAGAGAAGAGGAGAGCCAGAAAAAAGAGGAGAGCCAGAAGGAAGAGCAGAGCCAGAGAGAAGAGGAGAGCCAGAAGGAAGAGGAGAGCCAGAAGGAAGAGGAGAGCCAGAAGGAAGAGGAGAGCCAGAGAGAAGAGGAGAGCCAGAAGGAAGAGGAGAGCCAGAAGGAAGAGGAGAGCCAGAAGGAAGAGGAGAGCCAGAAGGAAGAGGGGAGCCAGAAGGAAGAGGAGAGCCAGAAGGAAGAGAAGAGCCAGAAGGAAGAGGAGAGCCAGAAGGAAGAGGAGAGCCAGAAGGAAGAGGAGAGCCAGAAGAAAGAGGAGAGCCAGAAGGAAGAGGAGAGCCAGAAGGAAGAGGAGAGCCAGAAGGAAGAGGGGAGCCAGAAGGAAGAGGAGAGCCAGAAGGAAGAGGAGAGCCAGAAGGAAGAGGAGAGCCGAGTGAGACTGGGAGCCCTCCAACTTCGAGTGCGGCCTTTGGAGACGGGACTGCCATCCCAAACCAGGGCTCTGGAGCCACTCAAGACAGTGCAGCTACCCCAGCGTCTCAGGAGATGGGTGGTGGCCCGTTACTGCTGCTTATCTCCTGATTAATATTCATTTTGCGTTTTCTATGTCAGGGCTTCACAAAATACTAGTTACTCTGGGAGTGGTATTGGTACATATATTTACTGGCTGCCAGCTTTATGTCGGTGCAATTGAAATAAACATTATCAAATGTTTTTACATTCAAACTATTTTCTAAAGTGCAGTGTTTTTGGCTTGCTGAGAGTTTTCTAGTTCATGTGAAATGTTCATCTATCATATTTTCTGTCTCAGTACATGTTTGTGATGATAAATCTCATAAAATCGCTCCTCTGCTATGGTTAATTACACCATTGCCTAAATGACCAGATGATATGGAGACGCTAAGAAAATCTTCTGCCGACATTTCACATAAAATGCAACACATCACAACTCTAGGTGTTTGTCCTTGACTTCAATAAGCAGTTTGCAGCTCTTGTGCTTTAACCCAGTCATTTGCCAAGGGTTTTCAATGAGCAAGTTCCTGCTCTGGCTTCAGCTCTTGGACCATCAGTGACATACATAGGCCTACATGGTGTCCTTGCATCTGAGGCAAGACAGTTTCAAGCTATTAGTGAGTGTGTGCAGGGAGTTCGTGCGTGTTTTAACATATAAAGTACCCACAATTTTTTACTTTAATGAGGTAAATTGGAAGTCTTTCATTGTTGTAATTCATCACAAACTTGTTTTTGCAGCGCTTTCTTTACCGAGATGTTGAGGACCACTAGTGAAATGAAGCGTCTTCTTTGACATCAAGGCATGTATCCAAGGACATGTGAATCTGTCAAATGTCATTTCAATGTTGTTTTCAGGCAACAACCCAAAGCTTTTGTATTCTCCTCAAATTCCCCAAAAGCAGAAATAATGTGTACACCAAAGCTTGCATCTGTGTAATGGGATCAATTTATTGACAAGAAGAGAGAATGGATGGATGGACCGTGTTTTACGGCCTAACAGCCTTGTAGGCTATGTAAGGCCATTTAGCACGAAAATCACTAGAACAGTTTGGAGTAAACGCAAATCAAGTCACGGTGTCCCTCGGTATTCGCCTCTTACGAATCGCGTACGGAGACGGGGTGGGTCAATTCTTACCCCAAACCCACAGGGGGAGAGAAGAGAGAAAACAAACAACACAGATAGAAAGAGGACATTTTGGAAATATTGTAATTATGACATGAACCAAAATGCATAACAATGAACTGCCGAACAGAGTGGATATGTTGTCAAGACTTCATCTTCACCTGGAAGCTCCCTATTTCACTTTTTACTTTGCACAATATATGTTCCACAAGTTAAAAGTCGGTCAGACAGACAGATGTTCTTGCGACACTGCCTCGATGACCGGTGAACACCTTCTCCAAGACTGCCCCCACCATGATGCCCTCAGAAGAGCCACATGGCCAGACCCAACACCAGTGAGGAGCAAACTCTATGGCAACCTGGAGGAGCTGCGGAGAACAGCTGCATTTGTGCAGGCGACTGGCGCAATCATCTAGCGATCAACAAGAAGAAGAAGACTTTTCACTTTCTGCCTTTGAATATGAGGAGTGCCTGTCCAGACATCACAGATGAATGCCGAGCAATTCAGATGCACCAGGACAAGACAGAAACACATGGCAGTGGCCTGTGATAATCAGGAACAACAATTACTTTGTGCCATGCTCCCAAGCAATGCAACCTATTCATTTTCAGATGCAACGTTGTCATTTTCAGCTCTTGCCAATGAAGAGTCAGTATGCAAAAGTACCAGAATTTTTGTGGTCACACTAGCTCATCAGCACACAGTTCATTGAGACAAAGATGATCAAGAGTGGTATCAATGAGTGTGTGTGTGAGTGTGATCACACACTACCATCTCAGGAAACTGCAGATTTCTGGGCCACACAGTTTCAGTGAAAATGCCATGGTTTGAATTCTTTACTCAGGCATCCCTATTTTGTAGCTTTCATTTGTGCATGTAAGAAAAGGAGAAAAAACATAATCAACACTGTTCAATTCAAACACTGACAGCTAGCATTCCGAGGCCAAAACTTTTCAACATCAGTATGAAGACAGTACCGAGCTATCGTGTCCAAGCTTGAGAAGGGAGGCAACTGTGGTAATAATGTGGGCAAGCTGCACTACAGTTTGCATAATGGCCTCTTCTTGAGTAATGCAGAATGGAGCGTTTGACAGGTCCTAATGGAGAGCTACACTGACTGTCAAACTTCCTAATGCACAATCAGACACACTGTGTAGGACAAATTGCTGATCTCAGGCAGGGACAACTGACAGCCAAATCATACCCAATAGTCACATGGTTTACACCTCGAGTCAAAGTGATCCTGTGCAAAAATACCATTTGGCCCAGGCATTTTTTCTCCATGATCATCACTACTATTCAGTCTCTTCATCTACAGGAGCACAGTTCTTTGAATTCCCAGTAATGGCTCACAAAGTAATCATCAATATTTTAATTGATGTAGGCAGTTTGACCAATGGACATCTCATGATGCAGTCACTGACAACAATATGATTTGATTTTTCCATTTCATTGTCTGCATCTGGTTTGATTTGGCAAAGCTGTCTTTGAGAAAATGTCAACATAAAGAGATTTTGGTCGAGCAGTCCTTGTGACAGAAAGTGTAATCACTCTAAATGGGTCATCATCATGAGTCAGTCATGGATAATTGGATATTCCTGGACAAAATTATTTGAAAAATGATAAAATTAGAAAGTGTGTTATTCAACTTTGTCCCAAGTTAGTATGATGACCAAACAAAAAAAACCCAGCCCCCAATCAAGGAAAAGGTAATTTTTATCCTAAAATTAGTTTTAGGAGGATTAACATGAGTCACTGTTTTGCCTACTCTTAACTGGTCGACAGCAAAGGGAGCGAATCTGGGTAGGCCTGACGTCATCGTAGACCTTCCAGATAAAGCAAAGTGCTCTCCCCTTACCCCTCATAAGCCTGTGTGCTCGGGGCAAGACCTCAGTTCACTTCTTCAAGTGCTTGGCGAGTTCCTCCTTGCGGGGCAGGTTGGGAGGGTCTCCCACAGTGACTCATGTTAATCCTCCTAAAACTAATTTTAGGATAAAAATTACCTTTTACTCTGATTAACATGAGTCACTGTTTTGCCGAATTCCGAACAGGAGGCGGGTAAGGAGGTAAGAACTCGCTCCGCTGACCAGCGCCCTAAAAGTTAATATAGATGTTAAGCAAGAGAAGGAGGTTAAGTACTTGTACTATACCACTGCACAAGTTGAAGGACAGCAAAGGGAGCTAAGAAGATGCTGGTCAGTGAGACAAACTGCGCCGCCCATGAGCCTATGCTGGCAGGCGCAGGAGATGATGCACTCGGACGCTATGCTCGCCAGCCATGTGTCTCAGATAAAGCGTCCGAAAGTGCTGGCGGACGACCAACCAACTGACTTGGTGACGTCCGCCAAAGCTGCTTCTCTGTAGAGGGCCAAAGACGCTACAATGGCCCGCAGCTCGTGAGCGGGTCGGTGTAGATCAGGGGACTGTTCTGAAACAGACCTGATCCCTGAGACAGGAGAAACTTCCGGCATCGAACCTGACGCTCCGCTCCGATGGGGAGCAGCTCTCAAGCCCTGTGGCCGGTCTGCTCCCGGGGAACCAGGAGATCCCACTGACGATGACTCTGTAGCCAAAGTGGGGTCAGTCTGCACTGACTCTCCTGTTCCCCTGCGCAGGATCCGCCCCTCTGAAGGGGTATTCGCTGCGTCTTCTCGCGTTAACGCCCCAATGGCACGCGGCTCGTGAGCTGGTCGGTGTAGATCAGGGGACTGTCCTGAAACAGCCCTGATCCCTGAGACAGGTGAATCCTTCAGCGGTGAACCCGACGCTCCGCTCCGTTGGGTAGCAGCTCTCGAGCCCTCCGGCCGGTCTGCTCCCTGGGAACCAGGAGATCCCACTGATGAGGACTCTGTAGCCCGAAGAGAAGTGGGGTCAGTCTCCACTGACTCTCCTGTTCCCCTGCGCAGGGTCCGCCCCTCTGAAGGGGTATCCGCTGCGTCTTCTCGAGATAATGCCCCGATGGCACGCGGCTCATGAGCTGGCCGGTGTAGATCAGGGGACCGTCCCGAAACATCTCTGATCCAGGTGAGTCCTCCAGCAGTGAACCCGACGCTCCACTCCATTGGGTAGCAGCTCTCGAGCCCTCCGGTCGGTCTGCTCCCGGGGAACCCCGAGATGTCTGTTCCGTTGCGCAGGGTCAGCCCCTCTCCAGGGGTATTCGCTGTGTCTTCTCCTGCCATGATCTGCAGCCATATGATACGCTTCCTCAAAAAGGGACGTATTCCCTGTGGAAATCAGCTGCGGAGAAGTCCTTGCTGAGCCCTGCAGTGGTAGAAAAAGCGGATCATCAGGCGTCCCTTTGTCCTTAGTGTGCTCTCTGTAGCAGGGCAGTGCTCGGACTGGGCAGAAGGTCTCTTCTGCAAGAGGCGGTATTGTGTACTGCTGACGGCCAACCTCAGTCAACCAGCTCTTGGCAATGGAACCCGGGAAGGTGAGCAATGAAACAGACCCGTTCTGGTTGATTCGCAGACAATCCCTGCAGGCTGAAAGGGCATGAAGCTCACTTACACGGCCTGCTGAGGCCAAACTGCGGAGGTGGTCTTGCTGAGCCATGCAGCGGTAGAAAAAGGCGGATCATCTGCCTTCCTTTTGTCCTTGGTGCGCTCTATGTAGCAGGGCAGTGCTCGTACTGGGCAGAAGGTCTCTATTTCAAGAGGCTGTAATGTGTACTGTGGACTGCCAACCTCTGGCAACCTGTTCGTGGCGATGAAGCCCGGTAAGGTGAGCAGGGACACAGATCCGTTCTGGTTGAATCTCAGACAATCCCTTCTGGCTGAAAAGGCCTGAATCTCACTTACACGGCCCGCTGTGGCCAAAGTGATCAAAAACACATGCGTTGAAGATCCTCTGTCCTCAACTGCCCTCCTGATAGTCTTAATAAAAGAAGGTTCAGACTCTCGACGTACGGGTGAACGATGTTGGAGCCCAGGCTCACTCTGCATGGCAATTCCTCGGAATCTGAACGGAGTGGAGAAGCAGCAGAGAAATCCATGACTTGTTCCACCCGAGTGGAGCTACCAACGGCATCTCGTGGTTGAACTGCTCCAGACGTCGAATCACTTGTTGCAATGAGAGGCAGAGGGGGAGACGCATACAGGTCTAGACCTGTCCAGTCCATCGATAGGGCGTCTACAGGCACAGCTGCGGCATATGGCACAGGGGACACGTACCTCGGCAACCTTCTGTTGAATATCGTTACAAACAGGTCAATTAACACAGCCTGGAAAAGCCAATGACTCCTGGCAAACACGCCCGGGTGCAGCGTCCACTCTGTTGGCAGTGCTTGAGACCGAGACAGTCCGTCTGCCATCATGTTCAAACGCCCGGGAATGTAACGAACCAGTAGATGGATACCCGCTGCACAGGCAAACTGTAACAGATTTATCGTGGGCAAACAGAGGGAACGAGAGAGGGCTCAGGGCCCACTGAATGGGTCTCACGAAAAAACCGCCCCAAAAGGATTCAACTCCCCTGCCGCCATGCACATCCCAATCCCCTTCGAGATAAACCTGGGGGAGGTGCCTCCTTGATTCTTGATGTGAGCCACCTCTGTTGTGTTGTCGGTTAGCACCATCACGACATGGCCCTGCAGTCTGTCTTCCACAAGTTCAAGGCATCTAACACTGCCCTCATTCCCAGATTGTTGATATGATGGCAGCGTTCTTCTGCTGCCCACTGTCCTGAGCAGACCTGAAAGACTGGGAGGAGGTGGGCGCCCCAAGCTGTCCATGTCATTGATGCGTCCGTGCATAAGGAAAAGGTGGCGGTCGGCAACTGCAACGCCAACGGCACTCCCGTCAGTAGCCATGTCCGAGTTGTCCAAGGTAGCAGGGCTTGTCGCAGTGTCTCTGACACGATTAGTCGCTGATCCCACAAGCTGATCTTGGAACACAAAGTCAAACTTCGTGTGTCGCAAAGCCGCCATTGTTTCTCGTTATTCTCGCTCGGCGGACCACCTCTCAGAGCCGCTTGCGAAGTCTCGCCAAGGCCTCGTTTTCCGTGGAGCGAGAGCGTTGCGAATGCTTGGTTTCTTGCTTTCCTTGGAAAATCGTGGCAAATCTCGCCGTTTGCAGCGCGCCCTGCTTGCGAAGTCTCGCCTAGGCCTCGTTTTCCTCGAAGCGAGAGCGTTGTGAATGCTTGGTTTTCTTGCTTTCCTTAGCAAATCTCGCCGTTCGCAACGCGCCCCTGGTTCAAACAGTCAGCGGCTCGGCTAGGATAAACATAGGAAGATATAAATAGCACCACTAGAAAGAGCTGGCAGAGATCAGAATAAAGATCTGTTTTCATCTTTCCACCAGTGTCAGTCATCCTTTGGGTTTTGTTTTGTACAATATCACTTCGTTTTCTCAGCTTCATATGATACGAAACTAAGGAATGTAGCTTCGCATAGCCTAGACGCCGTGGCGTGGAATGAAGCGACCCTCGGATGCAAAATGGCAGCCGCCATGGAGGTCGTCGGCCTCTCCAAGTCCGATGAACCGACAGCGAGTCAGGATCAACTTCGCCCTTTATTTAGACTAGTCTGTCAGCGCCAACTAGAGAGGGGCGTTTTGGAGCAAGCGTGAAAAGTTCATAACGACGAGAGCAGACGGACGAAAGAGTAAAGTCCGTGAGAGTGACATAGCTTTCCGGCCAAAACTCCAACACAGCGGAGGTAAACAGGCGTGAATTAGAGCAGTTTTCCTTGTTGGACTGCCATGGAAATGCTCCTGAAGGCGGCCTTGCGTGGGGACGGGATGGAAGGAGGAATAAGCCCATCGTCCTGTTGTTTCTTGCTTTCCTTCTACCCTCCGGCTCGAGGCGTACACCAAGTAGTTGTGGGAATGAAATTCCACCCACCTTTGGCAAGGGCGGAACTCACCGCCGAACCTATCCGGTCTTCCATCCTCCTCCCCATGATTAAGGTAATCCCTCGTTTACACTTGGGAAGGTAGAAAGATTGTTCTTGACTCATGCGAACCACGTGGAGCGCCATACTTGACCGACGAAGTTCGTTCGACGAACGAGGTGAAGGAAAAATGGCGAGTGCGAGAAACGAGAACGAGGCTGCTCGCGAACGCGGCGTCTGCTATGGCTATCAGTGGAAGAAGGGCGATAGCGGAGCCTCCCCATGTCATGTCCGTCTCTATAACGCCATTCGTCCGGCCTGAAGCGGAGACTCTTCCCCATATCTCTTGTAGTTCTCTTCCGACTTGCGTCGACCACAGCTAAGAAGTGAACTGAGGTCTTGCCCCGAGCACACAGGCTTATGAGGGGTAAGGGGAGAGCACTTTGCTTTATCTGGGAGGTCTACGATGACGTCAGGCCTACCCAGATTCGCTCCCTTTGCTGTCGACCAGTTAAGAGTAGGCAAAACAGTGACTCATGTTAATCAGAGTAAATGTATAACTCCTAAACCAAACAGTATAGAAAGAAAGTAACACCTGTCCTCTTGCTCAATGTCTAGCTCATGATAAACAAATCTAGTTTGTGTGAAGGACACCTTATACACCACAATTATGGAGAGTTTTCAATTCCAGGCTCATTCAATTTGTAAGTCTGAGCTGTTGACTTGATGTCTGCAGTCACTCAGCTGGACAGAAATCCACTGATGAACCTCAGGCCAAGTTTTTATCATAGCAACAACTTTTACTAATGCAAACCGAGTCACTTCCCTGCAAGGGAAACAATTCCTCATTCACAGACAATACTGACTCATCCCTTTGTGTACTATACTTTATAGATCTTGCAACCCATGTACACATACTTCCAGAGTCTGGACCCAAGACAACAGCACCCACAGACAGAGATGGGGATTCTAGCTTAGACAGGGGGCTGGGTGGGGATCTGGTCCAGGGACTTGAAGTGGGACTGCAGAGTGCCCAGCTGCTCATTCCAGGCACTCAAGTACTGGCGCAGCTGCTGCCACTGTGGCCGCGCAAAAGTGCGGTGCGTCGTCCAGCTGATCAGCACCCGCCTCTGCATCTGGTCGATCTTGGCTCCCACAGTCTTCGTCTTGATGACTGAAAGTATATTTTTTTAATTTTGAGATTTAGCAAAAACTGAATGAACAAGAATTATTTCAAACAACAACAAGAAGGGCAAAGCCCATACGACTCACATGCTTGACCTTGACCTTTACATGACCTTGACCTTCAGGTGACCTTCAAGGTCAAGGTCACACAACTAAACCTACCAATGACATCATACACAAAGAAATGCTTTAGACATTTTTCCTACCAAAATACATGTGACCTTGACCCAAGGTCAAGGTCATCCAAGGTCATGCAACACAAAGCTGTTAATTCAAGACATAGGAAGCACAATGGTGCTTATTGGCACTTTCTACCATGTGATATAGTCACTTTTAGTGGTTCACTACCCCATTTTGGTCACATTTCATAAGGGTCAAAGTGACCTTGACCTTGATGATATGTGACCAAATGTGTCTCATGATGAAAGTATAACATGTGCCCCACATAATTATTAAGTTTGAAACAGTTATCTTCCATAGTTCAGGGTCAAGGTCACTTCAAAATATGTATACAATCCAACTTTGAAGAGCTCCTGTGACCTTGACCTTGAAGCAAGGTCAACCAAACTGGTATCAAAAGATAGGGCTTGCTTTGACCTATATACCACTTGTAGCTAAGGTCGCCATTCTCAATAACGTGGGAGAAAATTGGGAAAATGTGAAAAATGACTGTTTTTGAGACCACATTTATGGCTCCTGTGACCTTGACCTTGAAGCAAGGTCAAGTCACTATGTATGTTTTTTGAGGCCTTGTCATCATACACCATCATGCCACATTTGGTGTTGATAGACTTAATAGTCTCCGAGAAAAATCCAACGTTTAAGTTTTTTACGGACGGACGCCCGGACGGACGCCCGGACGCCCGGACGGACTGACGACACGGCTCAGTACATAGACTCACTTTTGCTTCGCATGTGAGTCAATAAAATGTTACATGTTCAAGGATTTTCATTTGCGATTGTGACATTTCTTCATTGCCTTCTACTGAACAGAAAAGCAGCTGAGAAAACAAGCTTGAACTACTGCCGGGTGACAGAAGTAACCACTGCTTGCACATACCATTAAATGCAAAGGTTTCTAATGTTTGGAGTCTATGAAAACTTGTAGACCTTGCCAGAGACTCTGTGGGAGACACGCATCAAGCTTGATCCCCAGTACTGTACTAATCCACAATAACATAGTCAGACAAATACAGCCATCTTCCATCGAAGGTAGCCGTTAGCTTACTGCCCTGGACAAGAGCTGTAGAAGAGAAAGATGTAAATGTCTCACTTTCAACTCCAAACAGGGCCAAGTCAGGCACTTACCATCAATGATGAACTCCTCCACGTCGTCCTCGCCCAAGTCCAGCTCCTCCATGAGGGTCTTGAAGTCGATCTCCTTTCTGCCCTCCACCAGCTGCATGAAGGTCAGCACCCGCATCTTTTTCATGTTATGCTCATGGTTCATGCCTGCTCAGGAAAACATTTTCTGGTCATTATCAACAGCAACAGCAATGGAAACTGCTCATCAGTGTCAAAATAAAATGAATGCAAAATGCTCATGCTTTTTCTCAGGTTTACTTCAGGGAAGGAAACTTAGCTTCCTCCTGTTGTGTTACAGATTATATGTTGTTTATTCCTACAGCTACTCAGCCATTTGTAGTCAATTTTTTCATGAGCTAATCGGGCCATGTAGTAGAAATGGGTAAGCCTCCACATGTGTTTACTCACAACCTGAAAAGTAATTATGAAGCAATTATATGTAACATAACTACCGTAAAAGTTGGCACACACACACAAATCCATAAATTAGCCGCATTGGCATACAAACCGCATGTAAACAGAACATGTCAAAGGCAAAACAAAGTCGCCGCAAACCACTGAGAAAAGCATCAAAAGCGAACAGAAACATCAAAACAGAAAGTCAAAAGTCATGAGGTACCGTCAAGGAAAGTTCGAAGCATCAAAACCGAACAGAAACATCAAAACCGAAAGTCAAAAGTCATGAGGTACCTAAAAGGAAAGTTCGATGGTATTTAATTACTCGAGATCTGATGCTGAGAATCCGCTGAAGTCGGACTCTTCCGTGTCAGAGACGAACAGGTTCAGTATCGCCTCTGGTACAGAATCACCGGAAGTGTCACTGTCACTGCCAGCCTCGTTGTCAGTGAGTGTCGATGCATCGTCTGCTGCAGCGATGATCTGTGCTTTTTGGAATCCATTGATGATTGTGGATTTCTTGACCGCATCCCACGCTTTCAGTACCCACTGGCACACTTCCGCATATGTAGCCTTTCGCATACGTCCTGTCTTGGTGAATGATTTGTCACCTTCCCCCATCCATCTCTCCCACTCCTCCCTCATCATCACTTTGAAGGGTCGATTCACACTGATGTCAAGGGGTTGTAGGTACTCGACCTTTTTGTTTACTGTGCGTGTCAATGGAAGGTCAAAGGTCAGCAGAACCTCATCCATATTAATGATGGTCTGGGGGCCAATCAGATTCTCCACTACTTTCTCCTGTGTGTAGTTTCGAAAGGACTGAATTTTCTCTTCGAAATCTGGTGGCAGCTGTTGACACAAAGTTGTATGCACCCATATTGACAGTCCTTTGCATCTCAAGAAACAACAACACTAAGACTGGCCGCCTTTGAAATCGTTGATTTTCAGACGTGTTGCAATGGTGCGTGCTTTTAGACGAAGCTGTACAGTTAACACACCGCCACCATCCTCACGTTGTGTGTTGACCCAGTCTTCCATTTCGTTTTCCAGTTCGGGCCATCGAGTCTTGCTGCCATGGAATGCTTTCGCTGACTTCTTGCATTTCACAAGTTCGTCTCGTTGCTTTCGCCACCGCCGAATCATACTTTCATTGACGCCAATTGCTTGAGCTGCAGCCTGATTGCCTTTCTCCACAGCTAAGTCTATGGCAGCTAACTTGAATGCAGCATCGTAGACTTGTCTCCGTGTTTTCGGCATGGTTGTTTTTTTGGCAGTGTAGATCTACGTGTTGCTTCTCTGTTATCGAAATGCGATCTGATCTATCAGTGTGCTGTGTGAGTTGTTGTCATGCGTCAAACTTCCAAAAAGAAGGTGAGTGAGCGAATTCAGGTAAACACATCGCTGATTCAAGAATGATTATAGGCCAACACTGACGATCACACTGCCGGAAACTAGGTCAAACCCAAAAACACATCGCTGACTCTGGCTATGCAGAAAAAGTCATACATTAGCCGCACCGGCTGATAAGCCGCAGGGGTCCGTTCATGAAAAAAAGTAGCGGCTCATAGGCCAACTTTTACGGTATTACAAACCTAAAGAATTGATGAAGTCTGTGTTGTTCTTGTAAAACTGTTGGTATTGCACCAGCTTCCCAGAGACAAAGATGGTGAGGAGCTGAAACAGGATAAAACAATAATTTGAAATTCGTGTTTTGAAATGACTTTCACATGCTAGTATGCATGCACACACACACACACACACACACACACACACACACACATGCACACACACACACACACATATATGCACACACTCACACACACCATTGTTGGTTATAATTCTATGTAAACCTAAAGGCAATTCATCTTGGTATTTCTTCCAAATGCTGTGCCAAGATGATCATAACACCCTGGGTTTCTTGCCCAAAACCACCTCAGTCCCTCCCCAGAAACCTTCATAGCCAATGAAAAGAAACAAGCTTGAAAAGACATGTCATCATCAGAACTGATCAAGCCCCAACACGGAGCAATTAAGCACTCACATCATGGATGAGCTCGCCCTCCAGGAACTTGACAGGTTTGAGGGTGAGCAGATGGTCCATCAGGAAGGTGCTGGGATCATTCAGACATGTCACGATGCAGCGGTGTGCGTCATCACGTGCTTGAGATGCGTTGTCCTCTGTGTAAGTGGCCAGTAGCTCAATCATCACCTTAGTGGCCTGCTCCCTGTAGCATAGAGAGAAACATTTGTATGAGGACAGTGTCAGGCTTGGAATGTGGGCCACACCTGTCTCTTTCAAGTGCTGCATCTTCTCTCTCTACCTCAACTTTCTGTCAGAGTGGTTCAGATTTAGATGAAACTGTAAGGTTGTTTACGGTCAGAATCCATAGATAAAATATTGAGTGCCTGGCTTCCAGCACTGAATGCTAATCTAGAAAAGTTCTCTAGCTTTCAACCTCAAATTTTAGACGGTTGTTTGGGTGAATAAAGCTATATAAACAATGTGGTAATCCCTCGTGACTGTACTTCCATCTACATGTAATTCATTCTTTGGTTAGGAATGCAGGAATACAAATCTATTCCAACAGAATGAGGAGCCCATTTATCAATGACAGGGCAACAAATACCACAATGAAAATGAAAGGTTAGACACACCATTACCAGGATGTTTTCCCCCTTCTTTAAAAAAAATGTACCATTGTTAACACTCTCACCAAAGTCTTGTGTTCATCATAGTCAACGGTGATAATACTATTGCCCTACAGACAGTCAGACACATTTACTTTCACCTATAACTATAAGTGTACATAAAGAAGCTTCAGTTACCTCTAAGCACACTGTGAAACTAGTAATAGTTTTTCAATTGAGATGGATGAGAGTGGAGAGCAAAAAGATGTCTGCCTATCTGATCACTTCATCAACTCTCTTCATCTCCTTCAGACTGCGTTTCAAATGGAACTAGCACAGAACTGCTTTGGTGTCTCCCAACCCCACCCCACAACACTCAACCTGTGTGCTCAGCAAGAAAATTCGGGGGTGGGGGTGGGGGGTGGGGTGGGGTGGTTATCAGAGAATGGAAGAGAGTTAATGATCAACAATTCTGTGAGAGCAGCAGCTGTCAGCATTGTCTATCCTATTCCTAGCAGAGACTTCCTACACTACAGCGTGTGCTCAGTATGAAAGTGATGGCCACAGACAGACAGCAGTGGCCACCTTGGGTTCCTGAGCTTGGTGTGGCACCACTGATTTTCCCACCCAGCACTCACAGCTGGACGGACATTTTCCATGGTGCACAGCTGGCAGATGATACGAATGAATGAAAATGGACATCACCCATTCTTCCATGCCTTGTTTCTGAGACGCACAGCAGTCAGGTGAAGTGAGCACAGTATTTCACATTTCCAAAGAAGTACACAGAAGTACGGGTTTCACAGAGTTTTACCTTATCACGCTTCATAGGACCAATTATCTCACAGATTTTGTGTACAGTTTCAGGAGACTTAACTCAATGTTTTGCTTTGCTCAGTTGCATAGAAGATGAACCTGTTTTGAAAATTCACACCTTGTGGGACTTTTCTTCACGCAACCAGAAAATACAGATATGCTGCATGTTATGCAGTTCGACTTGGCTCGTTTTCTTTAAGTAATAAGTCTAGGGGAAAACACACACGCACAGCCGAACTGGCAACACTATTTCACACAGTCATTCCATCAAACGATAGAACACGACAGAAAGACGGTGAGGACAAATGTCATAAACAAATCACTTTAATTTGTTTCAATATCACGGGAAAAGAAATGGATAATTAAAGGTTAATAATGATAATCAGGAAATAATGATAATTCAATTCAATCTCTAACCCAGAATAAAATATGGCTCGCCAACCGAAATAAATGAACTTATCTGCTTTGTAGACCGCTTGCGTCGACAAGTTCAAGGGTAATCCTGAAACGAGGTAGCCGTGATCTGTCAACACACTAAGTGGGGGAGAGGGGAAGGGGGAAGGGGAGCACAGGGCAACTGGTGTGCCGGCAAACGCGACGAAACGTTAATTTCACCCCAGCAACTGGTGAATGTGGAAGAATCTTGTAGGTAGTTTTTGTGGGTTGGCTAGCAAGATGGCTCGACCTTTCGCTCTTGACAATAGGCCAGATGCTGGAGAAACTTGTCTATAACTTCATGCACTGGTTAGCACGTAGACTTGCCCCTTTGCCCTGGGGACAATAGGGCAGATGCTGAAGAAACGGTGATTCGAACTTGACCCAGGGGGCGGGTGCCTTCACTCCTTGTTGCGGGGGGGGGGGAAGAGAAGTGACGTGGAGGGGTGGTCTTTTCTAATCGATGGGACGTCCCGCCCAGTCCATGTAGAGGGCGGGGATTTTATAGTCTATGCGCAGACGCCTGTGATACCCGCGCTTTTTCCTCCAATGAGAACACTCGGGCCACGCCCTCCTCCTCACACTGTCCAATCACACGTCCCCCATATAAATGGGTAGTCATTCACCGGAAGGCTTCAGTCAAGCTTTAACAACACAGCCAATCACACGTCTCTGCTTCGCTTGCTAATTCAAAATATGCACAGAGTCTTTCATTGGTTGGAGATAAATGCATGGATGGCGCTTCACTGCCGATCAGCCTCCAGGCCATGCAAGGCCAATAGTTAAGCACAAAAAATTCACTCGAGTAGTCCACAGCAAACTCAAGGCAAGTCAGGGTGTTCCTAGTCACTCGCCTCTTACGAATCGTGCAGAGAGAGACATAGTGGATTAAACTCCTAACTCTCACATACGATGAAGCTATTCGGTTGTGGCGAGCCATAACGACAACACTCTAACGTTGCTATTTTTAGAACGGTTGGCGGCCGCACTAATTCACCCGACACCTCAGGTTAGTAAGCACAATAAATTCATGTGAAAAAAGGGTGTGTGTGTGTGTGTGATCTCGTCACACTGCACAGTTCACTTTATGTAGAGTAGTCAGCCACAAAAGTCCCGAACCCCTTGCCCTGCCTCTGTGCGTACATGTGCAATTGTAATGTAAGATTTTTGATAAATTAATCCATTTCATTTCATCCCTGTGTTGTATTACATCTAAGGAATCCAATCCAAGGAAAAGGAGTGATGAAAATCATCTGTATGATTAATGCTTTCTGTAAAAAAATACATTCAAGAACACATTCTTCTGGTGTAGTCCAAGAGCATGTATGATTGATTGGACTTAAATAAGTGAGGGTGAAAAACTGCGAAAATTATGTCCTCAGGGTGAAAAGGTGATTTCTGATGGACAACAGAAACCACTTTGGATTCTGAGGTTAATTTGGCACCACTGATTTTTCCATTCTGCACACACTGCAGAACAGACACTTTGCAATGATGCATAACTTGACATCTTCAAATTTCACTGCATTATGCCTTGCAAACAGACACACACATCACCTATTTTCAAGGTCTAAGTCACTGAGAGACAGAAAGGGAAAGACTGGGGTTACAAAGATGGGAAGCAAATCCCAGATCTTTAACTCTAGACATACTCCTCAAGTCGAGTTCTCAGTCCCTTGCTTGCTGCTTACACAGGTGTCTCACTCTCATGAGTGCAGTGACATGGTGAAGAGAACTTCATTATTGCCTCTGTGATCATGTCACATCATAACAATACAAGAGTTTCCTTAATAAATTAATGAAGATATTTCTATTCATCACCTAGGACTCATATTTAACATTCATACAGCCAAAGGGCTGCATGAATCTACTCCTTACACTTGTGGTGTAATGAGACGTTTTCAGTCTCCTACTCAGGCTAAACAAGCCCCAATTGAGATAGATGTCAGGAAAAGAAAGTGGGGATGGATTGGCCATACACTACGAAAGAGTGCATCCATCATCAACAGGCAGGCCCTTGACTGGAACCCCCAAGGAAAGAGGAAAGTGGGACGACCAAAGCAGACGGTGTGTGAGTATAAACACTGAAATGAAGGCTGCCTGAATGGCGTGGGCCGAGCTGAAAAGGACCTGCCAAAACCATGTGCGTTGGAGGAGTGTTGTTGCGACCCTATGTTCCACAAGGAATCAAGAGGCATAAGTCAAAGTCAAAGTCACCCAGGCTAAACAGTAACTTGCACAAAATAAGGTAAATGAAAATCCCCAGAAAGTTGCACGAACTGTTGCTACTACTTGGGAAAGTTAATCCTAGAAATGTTGTAGGGTTAAACATTTGGCCTAACCTCCCATTCACCAGTAGCCCTGGCTGAAATATGAACAGTTCCTCTTGCAAAGTGTTGAAGTTTCATGCAAGAGCAGCAATGCTTGATGAAATAAAGATGTATCTTAGGGTCAGAGCAACTGCTTGACAGAAAATTCTGCTGCAATTTCTGCTCTGCAACATTTCTACCTTCTAGAGGTACGATCCAGACTGGTGAAACAGGGACAGCACTGTGCGGAGTGTCAGCAGAACAGCGTGTGCTCAGTATGAAAGTGATGGCCACAGACAGACAGCAGTGGCCACCTTGGGTTCCTGAGCTTGGTGTGGCACCACTGATTTTCCCACCCAGCACTCACAGCTGGACGGACATTTTCCATGGTGCACAGCTGGCAGTTGATACGAATGAATGACAAGAAGGGCAAAGCCCATACGACTCACATGCTTGACCTTGACCTTGACCTTTATATGACCTTGACCTTCAGGTCATGCAACACAAAGCTGTTAATTCAAGACATAGGAAGCACAATGGTGCTTATTGGCACTTTCTACCATGAGATATAGTCACTTTTAGTGGTTCACTACCCCATTTTGGTCACATTTCATAAGGGTCAAAGTGACCTTGACCTTGATGATATGTGACCAAATGTGTCTCATGATGAAAGTATAACATGTGCCCCACATAATTATTAAGTTTGAAACAGTTATCTTCCATAGTTCAGGGTCAAGGTCACTTCAAAATATGTATACAATCCAACTTTGAAGAGCTCCTGTGACCTTGACCTTGAAGCAAGGTCAACCAAACTGGTATCAAAAGATAGGGCTTGCTTTGACCTATATACCACTTGTAGCTAAGGTCGCCATTCTCAATAACGTGGGAGAAAATTGGGAAAATGTGAAAAATGGCTGTTTTTTAGACAACATTTATGGCTCCTGTGACCTTGACCTTGAAGCAAGGTCAAGTCACTATGTATGTTTTTTTAGGCCTTGTCATCATACACCATCATGCCACATTTGGTGTTGATAGACTTAATAGTCTCCGAGAAAAATCCAACGTTTAAGTTTTTTACGGACGACACGGCTCAGTACATAGACTCACTTTTGCTTCGCATGTGAGTCAAAAATGGAGAGACGCACAGCAGTCAGGTGAAGTGAACACAGTATTTCACATTTCCAGAGAAGTACACAGAAGTAGGGGTTTCACAAAGTTTTACCTTATCACGCTTCATAGGACCACTTATCTAACAGATTTTGTGTACAGTTTCAGGAGACTTAACTCAATGTTTTGCTTTGCATAGAAGATGAACCCGTTTTGAAAATTCACACCTTGTGGGACTTTTCTTCACGCAACCAGAAAATACAGATATGCTGCATGTTACGCAGTTCGACTTGGCTTGTTTTCTTTAAGTAATAAGTCTAGGGGAAAACACACACGCACAGCCGAACTGGCAACACTATCTCACACAGTCATTCCATCAAATGATAGAACACGACAGAAAGACGGTGAGGACCAATGTCATAAACAAATCACTTTAGTTTGTTTCAATATCATGGGAAAAGAAATGGATAAATAAAGGTTAATAATGATAATCAGGAAATAATGATAATTCAATTCAATCTCTAACCCAGAATAAAATATGGCTCGCCAACCAAATTAAATGAACATATCTGCTTTGTAGACCGCTTGCGTTGACAAGTTCAAGGGTAATCCTGAAACAAGGTAGCCATGATCTGTCAACACACTAAGTGGGAAAGAGGGGAAGGGGGAAGGGGAGCACAGGGCAACCTGTGCGTCGGCAAACACGACGAAATGTTAATTTCCCCCCAGCAACGGGTGAACGTGGAAGAATGTTGTAGGTAGTTTTTGTGCGTTGGCTAGCAAGATGGCTTGACCTTTCGCTCTTGACAATAGGGCAGATGCTGGAGAAACTTGTCTATAACTTCACGCACTGGTTAGCAAGTAGACTTGAACCTTTGCCCTGGGGACAATAGGGCAGATGCTGGAGAAACGGTGATTTGAACTTGACCCAGAGGGCGGGTGCCGGTCTTCGCTAATCGATGGGACGTCCCGCCCAGTCCATGTGGAGGGCGGGGATTTTATAGTCTATGCGCAGACGCCTGCGATACCCGCACTCTCTCCTCCAATGAGAACACTGTCCAATCACACGTCCCCCATATAAATGGGTAGTCATTCACCGGAAGGCTTCAGTCAAGCTTTAACAATGCAGCCAATCACACGTCTCTGATTCGCTTGCTAGTTCAAAATATGCACAAAGTCTTTCATTGGTTGACGATGAAATGCATGGATGGCGCTTCACTGTCGATCAGCCTCCAGGCCATGCAAGGCCATTAAGCACAAAAAAAATCACTAGAGTAGTCCACAGCAAACTCAAGGCAAGTCACGGTGTTCCTAGTCACTCGCCTCTTACGAATCGTGCAGAGAGAGACATAGTGGGTTAAACTCTTAACTCTCACATACAGTGAAGCTATTCGGTTGTGGCGAGCCATAACGACAACACTAGCGTTGCTATTTTTAGAACGGTTGGCGGCCGCACTAATTCACCCGACACCTCAGGTTAGTAAGCACAATAAATTCACGTGGAAAAAGAGAGGTGTGTGTGTGTATGTGTGTGTGTATGTGTGTGATCTCGTCACACTGCTCAGTTCACTTATGTAGAGTAGTCAGCCACAAAAGTCCCGAACCCCTTGCCCTGCCTCTGTGCGTACATGTGCAATTGTAATGTAAGATTTTTGATAAATTAATCCATTTCATTTCATTCCTGTGTTGTATTACATCTAAGGAATACAATCCAAGGAAAAGGAGTGATGAAAATCATCTGTATGATTTTAATGCTTTCTGTAATTAAAAAAAACATTCAAGAACACATTCTTCTGATGTTTAGAGTCCAAGAGCATGTATGCTTGATTGGACTTAAATAAGTGAGGGTGAAAAACTGCGAAAATTATGTCCTCAGGGTGAAAAGGTGATTTCTGATGGAAAAAAGAAACCACTTTGGATTCTGAGATTAATTTGGCACCACTGATTTTTCCATTCTGCACACACTGCAGAACAGACACTTTGCAATGATGCATAACTTGACATCTTCGCATTTCACTACATTATGCCTTGCAAACAGACACACACATCACCTATTTTCAAGGTTTAAGTCACAGAGAGACAGAAGGGGAAAGACTGGGGTTACAAAGATGGGAAGCAAATCCAAGATCTTTAACTCTAGACATACTCCTCAAGTCGAGTTCTCAGTCCCTTGCTTGCTGCTTACACAGGTGTCTCACTCTCATGAGTGCAGTGACATGGTGAAGAGAACTTCATTATTGCCTCTGTGATCATGTCACATCATAACAATACAAGAGTTTCCGTAATAAATTAATGAAGCTATTTCTATTCATCACCTAGGACTCATATTTAACATTCATACAGCCAAAGGGCTGCATGAATCTACTCCTTACACTTGTGGTGTAATGAGACGTTTTCAGTCTCCTGCTCAGGCTAAACAAGCCCCAATGGAGATAGATGTCAGGAAAAGAAAGTGGGGATGGATTGGCCACACACTACGAAAGAGTGCATCCAGCATCACCAGGCAGGCCCTTGACTGGAACCCCCAAGGAAGGAGGAAAGTGGGCCGACCAAAGCAGACTTGGTGCAGGAGTATAAACACTGAAATGAAGGCTGCCGGAATGGCGTGGGCCAAGCTGAAGAGGACCTGCCAAAACCATGTGCGTTGGAGGAGTGTTGTTGCGGCCCTATGTTCCACAAGGAATCAAGAGGCATAAGTCAAAGTCACCCAGGCTAAACAGTAACTTGCACAAAATAAGGTAAATGAAAATCCACAGAAAGTTGCATGAACTGTTGCTACTACTTGGGAAAGTTAATCCTAGAAATGTTGTAGGGTTAAACATTTGGCGTAACCTCCCATTCACCAGTAGCCCTGGCTGAAATATGAACAGTTCCTCTTGCAAAAGTGTTGAAGTTTCAAGCAAGAGCAGCAATGCTTGATGAAATAAAGATGTATCTTGGGGTCAGAGCAACTGCTTGACAGAAAATTCTGCTGCAATTTCTGCTCTGCAACATTTCTACCTTCTAGAGGTACGATCCAGACTGGTGAAACAGGGACAACACTGTGCGGAGTGTCAGCAGAACACCGTGTGCTCAGTATGAAAGTGATGGCCACAGACAGACAGCAGTGGCCACCTTGGGTTCCTGAGCTTGGTGTGGCACCACTGATTTTCCCACCCAGCACTCACAGCTGGACAGACATTTTCCATGGTGCACAGCTGGCAGTTGATACGAATGAATGAAAATGGACATCACCCATACTTCCATGTCTTGATTCCAAGACGCACAGCAGTCAGGTAAAGTGTGTACAGCATTTCACATTTCTGTGAAAGTAATCAGAAGTAAGGGTTTCACAGTTATTCCTTAGGCCAAAAGAAACAAATAGTTGTGGCAACATTAACATGAGCAGGAAAAAAGGGGTCGATGGGTCTGCCAGAAGGATTATTTTTAAGAGGAGGCCAGATTGGGCATAAATCTCAATGACTCTTTTGCTGTAAAAATAGGGTTGGTCGACAGATCACCATGACCAAAACTATATTTTTCATTGGCCTTACACAGGTGTCTCTCACATATGAGTCAAGTGACACAGTGAAGCAAACGTCATGCTTGCCTCTGTGATCATGTCACATCATAACAATACGCGAATTCCCTTGATAAACTCTTGACACTATTTCTATACACCTCTACCTACACACCAGGACTCATATTAGAATTCAGACAGCCAAAGGGCTGCATGAATCTACTCCTTACACTTGTGGTGTAATGAGACATCTTCAGTCCCTTACTCAGGCTGAACAGAAACACACAAAATGAGATGAGTGAAAATCCACAGAAAATTGCATGACCTGTTGCTACTACATGGGAAGTTAATCCCAGAAATGTTGTAGGGCTAAACATTTGGCCTAACCTCCCATTCACCAGTAGCCCTGGCTGAAATATGAACAGTTCCTCTTGCAAAGTGTTGAAGTTTCAAGCAAGAGCAGCAATGCTTGATGGAACAAAGGTGTATTTAAGGGTCAGAGCAACTGCTGGACAGAACATTCTGACGAAATTTCTGCCCTGCAACAGTTCTAGAGATTTGATTTTGACTGGTGAAACAGGGACAACACTGTGCGGAGTGTCAGCAGAACACCGTGTGCTCAGTATGAAAGTGATGGCCACAGACAGACAGCAGTGGCCACCTTGGGTTCCTGAGCTTGGTGTGGCACCACTGATTTTCCCACCCAGCACTCACAGCTGGACGGACATTTTCCATGGTGCATTGCTCGACTATGAAACACCTTTAAAAGCTCAAGTAAAAACATGTATTTCATGACATCAAGTAGAACAGGAACCCACACCATTTTCATCATATACTAGAAAGCACTATGAGAGCGCAACCCTCCGCAATGAAAGCCACAGATTCTTCTTTGGTTCCAATTATAATACTAGATTAGAGATAACATTCATAATAAGATGGATTGTTTCTGTATAATTCAGACAGGATGGTCTGCTGGTCAGGCTTGACACTACAAACTTTAGTTCATTATAGCGTCTGCTGGAGAACGCATACCCAAGTATCATCAATATGTTTTGCCTTGGGCAAAGGCTGTTGTTATTTGTTGACTCCAGCCAAAAACCAAGGCTACAGCAAAATGTTGTTATGTTGTACTGTTATGTGGGAATTATCTTCAGCCGTGGTAAGCTCCTAACATAACAACTGGCATTCTCTGGAGACAGAGATCGAATCCCCTGAAGACGGAGTGTGGCTGCCTATATGGCGGGGTGTTCAAAAACAGTCATGGAGACAGAGATCAAATCCCCTGAAGACGGAGTGTGGCTGCCTATATGGCGGGGTGTTCAAAAACAGTCACACACGCAATCATCTCACCCACTTGGGTGATCCTGGGAGTGTTTAGCCCAGGTACGCAACAACAACAACAACATCAATAGGTTGAGGTCTTGATCTCCATGATTTGTGATAAAATTTCTCTTATTAAGTCTTAACGCTTGTAGTTCTAAAATGAGGTAGCAGGAAACTTCCAACAAGAAGGGCAAAGCCCATACGACTCACATGCTTGACCTTGACCTTTACATGACCTTGACCTTCATGTGACCCTCAAGGTCAAGGTCAAACAACTCCACCTAACAATGACATCATACACTAAGAACTGCTTTACACATTTTTCCTACCAAAATACATGTGGCCTTGACCCAAGATCAAGGTCATCAAAGGTCATGCAACACAAAGCTGTTAATTCAAGACATAGGAAGCACAATGGTGCTTATTGGCACTTTCTACCATGAGATATGGTCACTTTTAGTGGTTCACTACCCCATTTTGGTCACATTTCATAAGGGTCAAAGTGACCTTGACCTTGATGATATGTGACCAAATGTGTCTCATGATGAAAGTATAACATGTGCCCCACATAATTATTAAGTTTGAAACAGTTATCTTCCATAGTTCAGGGTCAAGGTCACTTCAAAATATATATACAATCCAATTTTGAAGAGCTGTGACCTTGACCTTGAAGCAAGGTCAACCAAACTGGTATCAAAAGATAGGGATTACTTTGCCCTATATACCATATATAGGTGAGGTATCCAATCTAAAAAACTTCAGAGAAAATTGAGAAAATGTGAAAAATGTCTGTTTTTTAGACAACATTTATGGCCCCTGCGACCTTGACCTTGAAGCAAGGTCAAGACACTATGTATGTTTTTTGAGGCCTTGTCATCATACACCATCATGCCACATTTGGTATTGATAGACTTAATAGTCTCCGAGAAAAATCCAACGTTAAAGTTTTCGGACGCCCAGACGCCCGGACGGACGAAACGGGTGAGTACATAGACTCACTTTTGCTTCGCATGTGAGTAAAAAATTAAAAGATCCTTCCTTGGGTGAAACCCTGACCTTGCACAGAATTTTGTCAGAATCCATTATGAACTTTTAGAGTTAGTTTGCCGAAAAACTAACTAAGGATCCATAGGTAAAACATAATCTCTTTGGTGGAGGTAAAAATGATCATACATAGTGTTACAAAGAGGCTCACCCCTGCTTTCCCTCCACAAGGGCTTCATGAAGGGCCCGGAACAGGCTCTGGGTCTTGATGACATTGATGTCCCACTGAGCTATCCACTTCTTGACCTGCAAGCACAGATGTCAGTACATCAGCAGTGAGGATGAGAATCGTTTTCTGTGTCCTTTGTCCTTTGTAAGAAGACATCTGTTAGGTGGCAAAGATGGCATTTATCTTCAATACAGAAATTTTTCTCATGGCATATAGAAATAACACCAAAGACATCTGCACCACACATAATTCAATCATGCAAGAATGAATCAAATGTGTCAACTGTTTGCTTCTGTCAGCATTTTATGGAAAAGATACAAGGTAAATTCCCAAGAGTAAAAAAAAGTATCGAAACTGTACCAAAGTGTTGTTTCTGATGTGATTTTTTTGGAGAGAGAAAAAAAATCGCAACAGGGCCAGCTTATGACAGTTTCGTTTCAGGAAATTCATGCTTTGCCAAGGGAAATCAAAGAGGGGCCTCAGCCCTAGCGCCAGTCTGCAAGGCAAGAAGGCAGGGCATACCTGCTTGATGTCTGTGGGAACCATGTGCAGCAGGTCCGCCTTGCCTGCCAGCTTCAGCATGGTGACGTAGACCGAGTAGCGAAGGCCCGAGTTCTCCTCCAGGCCATGGAGCAGGCTGCCCAGACTGTACACACACAAACAGTGCAAGTCAGTGCAGGCAATCATCACCTACGGCCTGCCTGCCTGCCCTTGGTCTTTAAAGTCACACTCCAAGGCAACAGAGTGCAGCAATGTCAGTGACAAGTGGCTTGATGGATGGATGGATGGATGGATGGATGGATGGATGGATGGATGGATGGATGGAGTTTTACAGCCTACCAGCCTTCGAAGGCTATGTAAGGCCATTTTCTGTGATAACCTATTAAAGAGTAAGAACAGTCAAGTTACACTGTCCCTATTTATTCGCTTCTTACAAATCGCGTAAGGACGGATGGATGGATGAATGGATGGAGTGTTACGGCCTATCAGCCTTTGAAGGTTATGTAAGGTCATTAACATGATTAAGCATGAAAATCACTCAACAGTTTAGAGTAAATGCAAATCAAGTCACGGTGTCCCTAGTTATTCGCATCTTAAGAATTGTGTAGGGAGACACGGTGAAAAGTGGTTAGAGACTACTTGCCATTATGAGGTTGAAAGTATGCTAGTTTGTGTGAAATCCATTTCCAAAATTGAAGTGGCAGCTCAAGGAAAGCCCATACTCACACTCACGGATGAATCTCTACCATAAATCATGTGCAGAGGTTTTTTTGTGAACTGTTTAAACATATATATAAAATGCACATTACATACCACAGGAAATAGTCGCGACCAAGAGCTGAGTGAAGGCGCTACGCACTGATACCAAACATGAAGCATGTTTTGAGGAGGAAGATGCCATATCCAAGCACTCAAAATGACACTTTTTGACTTCCAGGTTAGGTTATTTCACAACTTCAGTGATGGGTACCTCTCTAAACTAATAAAATAAAAAATGAAGGAATGAAAAGGCCAAAAAAAAAAATTGGTGTGGTTAAGGTAACATAGCCAAAAAAAATAGGGTAGGTAGGTCGGCAAAAACTTTTTTTTTAAAACTTTTTATTTCTCGTGGAAACCAAATTAAACCTACTCGACTTGGAAATAAGTGTGCGAACAGACAGAGGATATTCCCTTTGAACAATTTTGACTTAACTTCTCTTGGAAAATTTATGTAAAGAAAAGCATTGACTTACCAGTGAAGATATGGCCAGACCTGGGTACCCCAAATTTTGCCTCAGCGTACTCACTGGTTCAGATATGCGTATTTTTTTAAAACTGTGCGTATTTTTTGCGCGGACCGACAATTTCAAAAATGCAGCTTTTGATTTGCAAACAAAGAGGCAATGCAAGTGAAGAGTTATCTCCCCCTTGACCGCTGCATCCCGCAGCGCGCCTGAACTGATTTTGGCCTCTTTGCTCTATGTATTTTCACTTGGGAATCATTCTCGTTTATGAACACTGCTGCAGTTTCCCGAAATCTCATATTCTACGAGAGAGAGAGAGAGAGAGAGAGAGAGAGAGAGAGAGAGAGAGAGAGAGAGAGAGAGAGAGAGAGAGAGAGAGAGAGAGAGAGAGAGAGAGTGACAGAGAGAGAGAGACAGAGACTTAGAGAGAGAGAGACAGAGAGAGAGAGAGAGAGAGAGACAGACAGAGAGAGAGACAGAGACTTAGAGAGAGAGAGAGACAGAGAGAGACAGACAGAGAGACAGAGAGAGAGACAGAGACAGACAGAGAGACAGAGAGAGACAGAGAGAGAGAGAGACAGACAGAGAGAGAGAGAGAGAGACAGAGACTTAGAGAGACAGAGAGAGAGAGAGAGACAGAGAGAGAGAGACAGAGAGAGAGAGAGAGAGAGAGAGAGAGACAGAGAGACAGAGAGAGAGAGACAGAGACAGAGACTTAGAGAGAGAGAGAGACAGAGAGAGAGAGACAGAGAGAGAGACAGAGAGAGACAGAGACAGAGAGAGAGAGAGAGGGAGAGAGAAGTGAAACAGAGAGGCGGGCTCAGGTATCCTCCCTGCAAATGTTTTTTTAAGATTGCTTGACCCACTTCTTACCCCAGCATTCTGTAGCTAAACTAAACAGCCCTCTGGGAACACCATGCAGTCACAACAGTGTTGTCAACCCATATTACACAAATGTCCGATGAAGAGCTCTTGTCAAAACAAAACTCGAAGAGTGGGAGACTGCTTCCAGCAGCAGGAAAAGTAAATTGTGGATCAAAACTTCACGGGGAAAAAAAACCCTTTTGATTTCACCATTGTCGTATTTTTCGATTTCACGATTGTCCTATTTTTCCACACAAGTCGTAGTAGTCGTATTTTCAATAGTTTGGCGTAAAAAATACGCCAAAATCGTATAGGTAAACAGGTCTGTATGGCTGATATGAGATTGTCTGTCCTGCTAGTGTCAGTATCATGTGACCAACCATCGGTGCCCCTAACGTGAACCAGATGTAATTGAAATGCATCATGAACTTGTGAGCACTGCATGTTGATCATCCTCTTCATCTTCCTCACTCTCGGCTTGAAAAACTTCACATTTGAAATGTATCGCCTTCAGTTCAAAAACGTGTCCCCGACCTCTCCAACAGTCAAACCCCAAGCCAACTCAAACCCATCCCCATCTGCTTTGCACGTGGTCACATCACCAGAGCTGCCAAGTGCTACGATTTAGGCGTAGCATGCTACGATTTCGCCATGCTTGCTACGATGCTACGATCGTCAGGGAAAAACTACGATTTTTCAAAGCCTGGAACTGAACTTTTGACCGTCACGAAGAAACACCCCCCCCCCCCCACACACACCCCGCTTTATGCTGGCGGTTCAGCGCTGAGCGTCGAACTGAACTTTTGACCGTCACGTAGAACCCCCCCCCTCCCCCCCCCTGCCCCCCCCCCCTCCCCAACTTCACGTCGGCGGCTCAGCGCTCAGGGACTTGACAGCCCAGCCCTCAACCCACAACTTTGATATTAAAAAAAACTTCAACATTTTCAATAAAAAGATGTAGGGTCGGCGCCCCAGAATAGGGTAGGTCGGGTTACCGTAACCACACCATATTTTTTTTTGGCCAAAGCTGGAAAATCGATTGTGCCCATGTCTTATTGAGACTATGTAGACCTCGTTTCCGAGTATAACTAAAAACTAGATTTTTGACGATTTTTCATGAAAGTGGCTACGCCGTGTGCCCCCTTAAGAAGCCAGAAGATGTTTAATGTTGTGTTGAAAACAGGGACAGGACAGTAATAGAATACTCCAATTCACAATTATACGCATACGACATGAGCATAAATAATGTCAACATTTATATCAATATGTGGCAAAAAATACTCTTTCGGCATTAGATTCAAAGCAAACATTAAAGATTCAACTTAAAGTTTCCTCAGTGCAATACTTACATCTTTATCCTAACGGTCACACGCTTGTCAGGGTTTCCTGCCTTGCCAACTCGGTCACTGAAGAACGTGACCACACTCTCAGCCTCCGACTGTGGTACCATAAGGATGAGGGACAGGATCCCATGGAAGAGCATCTCAATGTCTGTGGTAAAAATGAAGAGTGCAGTGAGTGGTTCTAGTACCCAAAGCCTGGGGTGCATTGCATCAACCCATAGAAAGCCCAGATCTTTTGAGGAATAGGTTGATGTCAACATGATGAAAGTACATGTAGATGTAAGGGCAATCAAAAGTTGACACGGTTTGACACCAGCCTATGCCTCACATCTCCATTCGGCTGCATTGCATAGACGCACAGTCTTGCAAGGCATTGGCTTGCGTCAACGTGTTTACATTTAATTGCCTTTATATCAACTTTCACCATGTTGACACCACACTATTCCTCACAAGATCTTGGCATTTCTTACATTTATGCAATGCATCAATAGGTGTGACCAGTATTTAAAAAAAGAAGTTGTATTCCGTTAAATCATCTTCTCCTTTCAAAAGCAATGTTACTTTTCCATCACAAAACTAACGAGTACCATTTAACTTTTGTTTAACAAAACAAAGGTAGGTGGTTAAACTTCTCTTGTAGTACAAAACAATGGTGGAATGTCAACCTTTTCACATACCAAATAAGGCGAAAAGTTAAACAATCCTCAAAAACGAGCAGAAAAACCATGTCAAGATGTCAAGAAACATTACCTGCTTCATTGTTGAGCTTGTCCCAACAAAGATCAGCTGCTCCAATGATTTTCTTCAGATCTGTAGGAAGTCCACCTTCTGAATTTTCCTCTGCGATATCAGAACCTAACTGTTTGAGGTACGTTCGCAGCTCCACAGTCTGGAATTGAGAAAATCACAACACTGTTAGTGCTACACACATGACTCAAGGCTACTAAGGAAACGTCTCAATCCATGATGCTTCCAGTTCCACTAAAAAAGTAATCTCTTCTGCCTTTAATCTCGACAAATACTATATTACTCGTTTGTAATGCCAGTAATAAAACGTTCGGCTGATGGCGAAACACTTGACAAACCGGACAGTTATTACTTAAATTCGTACACTGGCCATATTAAATCATGAAGACCGTAGAGCTTGATCAAATCAGGGAAAAGGCACATACAATGATGCATATAATATATGATAGTACAAAAATCTCGGCTTATACAAAACAGCTACAACTATAGTACCCTACGGATTTCGTGGCATACCCTTCGCTTACTAGTTAAATTAGTATCTAATTAACGCTGAAATGGTCGTTGTCGGCAACATTTCCGGACACTGTACCTGTGGTACTCTGTTCAATGGGACAGAGTACCCCAGTTTGAAATCTCGGCCTTACAGTCACGTGACATACCAATAATAGCGCTCAGCTCAGACCGCACCCGCCACTTCGCCTGACTGACTTCGCACGCCCGGGGAGTTATGCTAAGATCTGGCCGTGTTAATGTTTCTGCGTTTTGCTCGGTGGTACTGTACTCCATGCGTGATTCGGGTGTAATCTGAAGCTAAACGACGTTCCGAATGTTTCCGACTTCGACCATTTCAGCAGCGCCAATAAACATCGTTTAGCTTAAGATTACACTCGAATCACACGGACCGTTGAGGTGCATGGAGTACAGTACCGCCGAGCAAGGCGTTTGTCACAAAACGCAGATACATTAACGCGGCCGGATCTTAGCATAACTCCCCGGGCGTGCGAAGTCAGTCAGGCGGAGTGGCGAGTGCGGTCTCGTTCTCGTTCAAATGCCGAGATTTCAAACTGGGGTACTCTATCCAATCGGACAGAGTACCTGAGGTACAAGCTACAGAAATGGTCTGAAGAGTGGCTTCTAAAGTTCCACCCACAGAAGTGCAGCGTTGTGAAGATGGGGTACAAAAGGTCACAAGCGACATACTTCATGAGCAGGAAAGATGCTGACGGCAACCCCCAGAGACTGCAGCTTGCGGAGAGTGGTGCAGAAAAGGACACTATCCTTCAAAGATCAAGTAGCACATGCAACATCGAAGGCAAACCGTGTCGTTGGAGTCATCCGCCGGTCTTTCGACTACTAGACAGAGCAGACCTTCGTTCAGCTGTACAAAAACTTGGTGAGACCCAGATTGGAGTACGGCCATTGTGTCTGGCAACCACACCTGAAGACGTTATGCAGTGACATCGAAGACGTTCAGTCATCAGTGTAGGGCAACCAAGCTGCTGTCATCACTCAGGAACAACTTTCAACAAGACGTACCCAGAGAGGCTTCGAACACTAAAACTCCCAACCCTGGAGCACAGACGCAAGAGAGGAGACATGATAGAGGTATACAAATACCTCCATGGTTACTACGATGTGCAGAAACCAACGTTCAAACTGTCCAGCAACACTGATTCTGCGTGGTAACTCGCTGAAACTCCATAAACTGATAAAGATAAAGACAGTTTTCGGCTGAACATCAGGAAGAACTTCTCACAGCGCATCATCACAACCTGGAATAGCCTACCAGATTCAGTTGTCACAGCCGCCTCAGTGGATGACTTTAAGGTTGAACTCGACGAACACTGGATTCTGGAAAGATCTCCCCTCTCTCTACGCACCAGAATGCCAAAATATGCAATAGACTTGATCTAGTACAGTAGTACTAGTAGCTAGCCCCCCACGCATTGCAGAAAAGTTATGTTATCACACGGAACGTCGAACAGGCCTTACAAAAGGCCTTAAATGTCGTATAAGTCAAGTCAAGTCAAGTCAAGTCTGAGGTACTCTGTCCGGTCGGACAGAGTACCTCGGGTACAGTGTCCGGAAATGTTGCCGACAACGACCATTGGCATTTCAGCCTAATTAACACATGGTTTTCACATGGCGCATTTGCCATATGGTATCAGGTGCTATCTGGAAGAAGACAATAATTTATCAAACCTTGCAGATACACGTCTCGGACAAATACAATTAAAATTATTTTGAACTTTGACCAAAAATGATCTTACCTGATCGGGAACTTGAATATCTATGAACACCGGCGTACTCATCGTGGACGGTGAAGTATGGCAGATACTGGAAGTGAAAGCAAACCGCTCTGCGATTGGTTGAATTCGACGAATCAGATCTGGCCTTTCTCATTTTGCTTCTACAAAAGCGAGCAGACGACTTCCTCTCCCCAGTACGGCGCGCGGCTGCTTCAACTGCCGGTTTCATCACCTGCGTGGCGAACACATTGTGTACATCTCAGCATGACTGATTCCGAAGGTAAATATGAATAGCACGCGGTGGATTGACTTGATTTCATCAATTTCCTCTTAAAAGTCTATGTTCTGGTCAGATTGAGAGTGCTGTCATATGTACTATCGTCAACCGTGGCTATACCGGCTTCTTGAGGACTGATGTAAACTTCTCACAACTCCGAAGCCGATACCTGACTCTTGACAAAGCAACGATGAAAGTTGAGTGAAATGATGATCAGACACAATTTCTGTACAAACGTGATAGTTATTCTGTCTCAAGTCGAATCGACAAGAGTGAGATAAAGCGGGAAAAAACCCGGCGGTCTGGCGTTAGTTTGATTTATGCTGAAATTATTTTCTGTCAAATACAGTGGGCTGAGTGGCAGAAAGACGGACACCTGGGGCTGGGCTGGAGGTCAGTCTAGCCTCTAGGTGTGGCCCACCCCCCCGAGAGTGTAAGGAAGATTATAGGGCCGAAACACTCGGCGACAGGGGCTCTTCCTCTGAAGACCGTCTGCTGCTTCGTTCCGTAGGGAGTTTCTAGCTACTCTTTATGAACATATGTGATCGGGCATGATAAAACAAGGCAAAATTAAGAAAAACGACAAATTGAAATATTTCAATCTTAAAATAATTAAATTGTTTTATAGCGGTGTAAAGATCAGGAAAATGTATATTTTGTGAAGCCTTTGTAAATAGTCAGGGAACTTGCAAAAATATTCCGACCCCCCCCCCCCTAATTTAGTGCCAGGAGGATGAATACTTCCCCGGAATAGCAACCGAGTAGTGGAAAAGTGAAGGTACCTTCTGGATTGTGGGTAGAACATAACCACCCACCTCCTCTTTTCCTGTATCATATAATTGTGACTCTCCATCGCTAAATGAGTCGGTTGCGCAGTCAAGTCATTTTGCGCAAACCGCCCACAAACGTGACAAAGGAGGTGGGGGTTGTAGCGGTCGACTTCGAGATTTTTGTTTGTTTTTTCTTCTCTAGTCCCTTCTTCATTGTATGAGTAAGTTTCGTGTTTATGCTTTATGATGTTTTTGGGGTGTGGTGGTAAGTCATTTACAAGAAAACGTCCGCGAACCGTTCATCAACATCAGGCATTTTCTCCAAGTTTCGTAGCCACCACTTCAACAGATCAATGGGGATTACCCTAGGCTGCCAACCAAAGCCAAAAACCACTGCTTCATCTCTGTGGCAAATTGCATGAGTCTAGAATAAGGGTTGCTAGGGAAAAGGGGGGAATAATGTATGTAAATTTAAAACGTGTTTTTCTCAAAAAGCTTATTTTTAGTGTGTCGATCTTCAAAGTCATGTGAAATCGTGTAGAGTAGTCATATGTTCATGATTATTGCACCATTGAGAAGCTTGTTGTGTGCTCTTTTTGAAAACATGCAGATATCAAAATGTTCAAAATGCAGCGAGTGACTCATTTTGTGATGGAGGGTCACAATATGTGATTTAGTGCACTGATAACTTTACTTGGCATTTTCTTGAAAACGTTTTGGTACTTTAGCCTTGTTTCTCATGCAGATCATGCATGTTCTTTTGATTTGCCCTTTTCAGTTAGACTAATATGTCCCCCCTTGACAACAATAGTGTGGCGAAGTCAAGTCCACTTCAAGCTGTTGGAAGTGTGTGTTTCTCTTGGTTATGGTTACCAGGAGTACTTTGACTTTTCGTTTCTGGTCCCACCAGTCAGCTCCCATTTTAGTTAACTTTACTGGAAATGACTGGGTGATGCAACTGCATTTCTGGAACTCAGCCACACCCCTGAGGCAGTTGCATCAGATTCAGTTCTGTGCTTCTGAAAATTCAGGACTGCTTACTTCAAGGCTCAAGCTCAAAGTGAAAGTATCTGTTTACCCTGCTTACTTCATTCTTAGTTCAACTGGCTGTGACAGGTTTTCCACAGTGTTTGTAATTTAGCTTGGGGTCGTCAGTGATAAATGACCCTATTTCTGGGAATCTGCTTTCCCCCCCACTGATATTGTGAAAATCAAACACTGTTGAAAGGTTACTGTCTAAACAAGTTACAATAAATCCATCATTATTACCTAGGTAACAGACAAACCTTAATTTCATCATGTGACTTGGAAACTAGTCTACCAAGTAAAGTGGTTGTGATGTGAAAGCAAGTCGTCAACTGTAATAACAAAAATAATGTGTGTATATGCACATGTGTGCATGTGTGTGTGTGTGTGTGTGTGTGTGTGTGTGTGTGTGTGTGTGTGTTTTTTCACACATGTGTTTCTGCATCTTGTTCCATTTCAACTTGGGACTAGCACACATGATGAGTTTACTTTGATTTCCTTCTTTAGGTGAAGTGCTCTTGTGGCCTGTTTCAGTGGCATCGGTGAGAGAGTTCCCATGGCTTTGTGCTGCTAGGGGGTATCTCTAAGATTTTGGTAAAAAGTATGGTGTATGGGTGCCACAGCCTAACAAGGCACAGATTTGATATCTGTTTTTTAATAAATATTTTATTGAAACTGAATGGCAATCTCACCAGTGTTCTGAAAATTGTTTCACGAGAAAATCCTCTTATCTTGTGTAAGTTACCAGGCCACAGAGAAGGCTTGGAGCAAACTTGTCAAGAAACAGGACACATCTCCAACTTAATAGGAAGTATTCAGATGTTCATCTGCTATTTTCTGCTCGGTGTGCGTAGATCTTTCCACTGTGCTTTCTTACTCTCAAGGTGAAAGGTTTTATTTGTTTCCAGTCTTAACTTTGTCAGTTTCATGATGATCAGTTTGATACACATACACAGACACACACACACACACACACACACACACACACACTGACACACACACACACACACACACACACACACACACACACACACACACACACACAGAGTGTGTGAATGCCTTTTTTCAAGTTGTTAACATATTTTATTTGGATACTTGTTAAGTAAAAGTTTAATTAATGACAGAAAAATAAAAACAAAAAAGCTCACCCAATGACTTAATAGTAGTAAAATGCAAAAATAAGGAAATTTACTTTGCAGGCTGATAATTGACATAGGGTAGCATGTTTTGGAATCCACCACTCATATCAGTGCTGTTGTTGAGTCTACAGGCTTACATGATGAGAGGACTATTCCAGTCACTTCTACTGCTTTGGACCTCCTCTGGTGATGTGTACTTGATCTCGGTGCCTCCTCCAGCAGTGTTCCTTGTCCTGAACCTTCTTGGCGACTTCTGATGGTGTCTTGCCGCTCAGACCAGTGCTTTCAACTCCTGCTTGCTGTCTTTGAAAGCCTGATGCAGGCAGAAGGAGACAACAACATTTCAAGGACTGGTGTCTGGATTCTGTTATGCAATCTGTTGCAAGAGTTCTTTGTGGTAGCAGGCATCAAACTTGTGAATGAATGTATTCCTCTTATATTTATATAGTTAACAAAATGCATATGTACTTTCCATTTCTCAACCCTGCCTGGCAAGCTGCTATTCTAGTTCATGATGAATGGCTCTGGCACTGGTGTTTCCAGTAAACAGCCCATCCTTGAATAGCTGTGCAACCAGGCTGTCACACAAGGATCGGGTCTTTTCATGGAACTAGTCTGTTTCTCTTTGTGTTGCTTACCTCAAAGACGATAGACTTAGATCTCTGGAGATAACACATTTCAAACATCGACTAGATCATATCTATTCATGCAGTAAAGCACACATTTTCATCATACCAATATGAAACTACCAGTTGGAAGAATGTGTTTATTTATGCAATTGTTGACAAAGTGCAGGTTTACTTTCTCTTTTGCAACCCTACTTCTCAGTTGCTATTTTGGTGCAGGATGTTACAATAGAGCTGTGCAATGTAAGGTATTCAACTTAAAAATAACCACACTCATAATTCGTCGGCTATGAAACTGGTTACATCAGAATGGTGGTACTGTGTGTTGACTAAGACTGCCGCCTGGAGTGTTGCTTATGTCATGGAGGAGTAGCTTAAGCATGCAGAGCATTATTCCAACACTAATGAAGGGTTTGGTTATATTCAGTGTGACACACCTCTTCCCTCCACTTACAGGGGAAAGAAAAGCTTGATTATCTCTGATACCAGGACATCAGAAACAATAACTATTGAGTATATGATGATCATTGATAGCATCAGTTGGTTTGTAACTGCATCTGGAAAATGGAATTCCGTACAGTTGATGTGGCTCACACATTACATTGCTCCTTTACTGTTACTTAAACACTCTTATCATGTTTTGCAGGGACTAGCAGTGTGTATTATCTTTGGACTGGGTGTACAGTGCTCCTTAGGTCTCTGTCGTGTCCTCACTTGAGAGGCCTGAGCATCCTGCTGCAACAAGGCTGGAAACTGCCAGACAGGGAATATGCACCAGTGCTGCCTAGTGTGCAAGTACAATTGATCTTCTCCTTGAAAAGCCATGGGTAAAATGGTTGAAAGCAGGAAGTGAAAGACTGGAGTGCTCTTGACACCACGAGCACATACAATCCTAATACCAAACCTACAGGGATGATTGTACAGGCAGTAGTGCTTGTGTTCTGTAGGTCTCTCTTCCGACGGAAAGAAATCCTTGTGAGTTGTTTGTACAGAAATGACTTGTGTTCCCTATGATGCTTATTTGTCTGAAGCTATACTTTATTGATGGATAAGTTCTCTCCTTGTCTGAGTAAGCCGTTTCTGGCTTGCTGGGTACTGGCTTGCCTTGTGGACCAAGGGAGATAACCCACTGACTCAGGCGAGTTGCATCATCTTGGCAATGATTGCATCAGGCCACTAGAAGGGAATGGTCATTAAATCCAGAAGAGAGTAGACTGGTCTTAAAGCCACCCTTTGTTAGTATTGTCTAGTAGTAATACTGCAGATTTAAATGCAGACTTGGAGATTAGATAATTTTCAGAGGGGGGTGAAACATCTAACACATGTTGTCTTGTTGCATCATCTTGCTGTTCATTGCACCAGATCCATTTCAGAAGAACCAAGAGCCGAAATAGAAATGATATGATCCAGAACTCATTAAGTGATGTTTTTGGCTGTGATCTAATCTGATTTTAACTTAAAAAAAGTAAAATAACTTTGGACATGCACTAAACTACTGGTATTAGGGTGTGCCTCTCTGATCACAGCTCCCTCCTCCATGTCTCATCATCTGACTTGACTTGACTTATTCCTGAGGGCTCCCTGTGGAGCATAGGCCTGCGAAATCACCACACCAATGGACCTGGTTCTGGGCAGCTCTCCTCAGCTCTGTGTAGTCAGTCTGTCCACCCCTGCCTTGCTGACCACTGTCTCATCATCTGACTTGACTTATTCCTGAGGGCTCCCTGTGGAGTGTAGGGCTGCAACATCACCACACTAATGGACCCGCTTCTGGGCAGCTGTCCTCACCTGGGCCCACTTCAGTCTGTCCACCCCTGCCTTACTAACCACTCTCTCATCAACTGAATTTATGTTGAATGATTTTGCCATTATGATAGTTCATCTTGCACTTGATGTCAATGCTGGTGGAATCAGAGAATAGAATGTGCATATTGGTGGAGTTAATCTTTTAGGAAAATACTTTCCTTTTCTGGGTAGATAAAGTGAGACATATGAATTTGTAGAGGAAGGGTTCACATTTCTTTATTTTAATTTTAGTATTTTAGTAATTCTATCCCGTAGGACTAACTGAGGCAGCTATGAAAAAAGTGGCAGCCAGGACTCGAGCATCTACTCTTAAGTATGCTCGAAGAGAAGCCGAGGGAGCAGACAGAGTGCCGTTTGTGATTCGTCACAATCCAAACAACCCGCCTCTGAGCCAGTGGCTGAAACAGTTTCTACCGGTGCTCCACACTAGCACGCGGATGAGACGGGCAGCTCCTAACCCGCCTATTGTAGGAGAAAGGAATTGTTTCAGTCTTAGAAAACTGCTGATGCCCTCGTCCCTTCCCTTCCCCTGTACTTTGGCTCAGGAGGCCAACATCGGGTGTCACCCATGCCCCAAATGTGTGCTGTGCAAGAATTACCTGCAGGACACTACCACCTTCCGCAGCGTCATCACTGGCCAGTCTTTCCACATCAGAGACTGCTTGTCGTGCACGTCAACCAACGTCATTTATCTCATTGACTGTGAGAAGTGTCACGACAGGCAGTATGTGGGTGAGACTGGCCAGACAATCCGCAGAAGGTTTTACGGACACACCGCCATCCGCAATGACTTAGACACCCTAGTGGCTAAGCACTTCAGGTCCCCTGGGCATTGCCTATCCCACATGAGAGTGACCATTATCGAGAAGATACATGTGGACGATGCTAACATCAGAAAGCGGAGAGAGAAGTTCTGGCGCTTCAAGTTGCGCACCAACTACCCTGAAGGACTGAATGTGTTAGACTGAGAGAGATAGATGGATGGAACTATGAACACTTAGAGAGAGAGTTAGAGAGAGAGTTAGAGATAGAGAGAAAGTTGAAGGGAGATAGAGAGCTATAGAGAGAGAGATAGAGAGATAGAGAAAGAGAGAGAGGGAGAGAGAGAGAGAGAGAGAGAGAGAGAGAGAGAGAGAGAGAGAGAGAGAGAGAGAGAGAGAGAGTTATAGAGAGAAAGTTAAAGATATAGAGATAAATAGAGAGAGAGAGAGAGAGAGAGAGAGAGAGAGAGAGAGAGAGAGAGAGAGAGAGAGAGAGAGAGGGAGAGTTTTGAGTGCCTACGTCATGTCATTCTTAAGTTTTTTTACGTCACCTGTTGCATCATTTATGTTTGTCTGTAACGTTCACTGAAGAAGGGCGTGTGCCCGAAAGACTTTGATTTTGGTGTTTGTCGTGTGTTTGTTTCTTATTGATTTTAATTTTAGTATGGAATGTGAATGCTTTCAACAGATGTTTTGAATTAGTTGAAAACACATAATGTTAAACTCTTTCAGTGACATAACTTACTGATTTTGTACTTTCAGCCACTAGTGTGACTGGTAAAGCAGTAGATCTACCTGCTCAACAATGTAATTGATCATTCATGGAGGAGGAGGATAAAAGTTTGTCATGAATAATATATATATTTCTACACATGGATCAGAAAGAAGCTTTTTGCCATCGTTCCAAGAAAGGGGGGAAAATTGCCATGTATCTTCCTCCACTGGGATCAGTATGATTTGTGGTTCAGAAGAAATTGGGAAAAGCTTGCTATTTTTGGTTCTGCACAGACTCTTATTTCTAGAAAGACCTTTGTGAATATTTTGAGACTATGAGTATGAGAGGCTTTCTGGAGGATGTCTGAGAATGTGTGTGTGTGTGTGTGTGTGTGTGTGTGTGTGTGTGTGTGTGTGTGTGTGTGTGTGAGAGAGAGAGAGAGAAAGAGAGAGAGAGAGAGAGAGAGAGAGAGAGAGAGAGAGAGAGAGAGAGAGAGAGAGAGAGAGAGAGAGAGAGAGAGAGAGAGAGAGAGAGAGAGAGAGCAAGCATTATGATTAACTTATTTTCCCAGTGGAGCATGTTAAAAGGAAAACAAAACAACCCCAACATTGAAACTGAAGGATAGGCGAGTGTTTGAAAACCTGATGGAAGAAATTATATAATGCCAGCTGAACGTTTTAATGATAGAATTTTCTAATGAAATGGTGAAAATGTGTCTTATTTGTCCAGGATATTTATCAGTTAGGCCATAATTGATTCCTAATGTTTATATGTATGCCTCTGAATCAAAGATGAGACAAAATGGCATGTGTAATCCAGTACTGCTAATGCATCCTCAACCATCAAACAGACCTCAGTAATGGCTGGTGTTCAGCAAATGTATGGGATGATATGCTGGCCTGAGTTTTTGTTGCTTCCTTCCCTTGTTCCATTGCCTGTGTAGCTCATGCTTATAGACCACAGGCAGTTAAAATTAAACTGGAGCTTTCTGGAGGTGTGTCATTTGTTTGTTCCTTGATTTTCCATGTCTTGTAATTAGTTCATAAATGATAAGTGCATGCAAAGGAAATATCCTGGTGATCTGAAAATAGTCATCTGATGCAGATGGTGTCAATTATGGCTTGGCTAGTATTGTGGGATTTTGAGTTCAGCCAAACATGAAACCATGTCATTAATGTGGTTTTGCATGTTTCACAAAACCTCTCCTTTTTTTCTCTCATGGCTGTACTTAACCATCTGTGATACCCACAGTGCCTTATCACTGTTCAATAGACTTCTGATGGTTAAGCTACAGGAGCAGGCCCAAGAAGCTATATGGCTGTGGAGTCAAGTCATTCTGCATGGATGGAAATCTTCCATAGCAATAACAAATGTTACACAGTTGTGCAAAGCATTTTTAATGCAACATCAGAATAGCAGAAGAAAGCATGTAGACATTACCAGTGAGTACCTTTAGGTCACACATTCTTTTTTAAATTCTGAAATTGTGCAAGCATGCATTGTGAAACCTGTTCTTCCAGTTAGTGATCTGGGTGTTCACCAGTGCTAAGTATATTTAAGACTTTGTTTCTTCTTTATTAAATTCTCACTTCACCTGTACCGCATTTTTCTGGGGAGCTGAACATATTCTCTACTGGTCAGCTGTCACTATTTACTTGCTCACTCTTTCTATTGGATTATTGGTTGACTGGCTGGCTCACTGGCTAGCTAGTTGACTGAATGATGGAATTGGTAATTGTCTGACTAATGAACTGACTTGCTCAGTGACTAACTGCCTGACTCCAAACCTAAGCCATTGATTCTCATATGCATGCATGTGGACATGCATGTATGCACACAAGTATTCTTCCTTCCTCCTTTCCTTTCTCTTGCTCTTCCTTGCATTCTACTGTACTCCACTCTCTGCTCCATGCTGTGCAGTCTACTCAGTATCACTCTGCAACTACAGTGCATCACCCTGCACCGCAATCCACTCCTTTCCTCCTTCCAACACCCCACCCTCACCTCCACCTCTTACCCTCTTCCTCTTTATCTCTCACTCACCTTCCCATCCATCTGTGTACTCATTCACTCACCCACCCACCCACCCACCCACCCACCCACTCACTCACCCTCCCACTCACTCACTCACCCACCCACTCACCCACCCACTCACTCACTCACTCACTCACTCACTCACTCACTCACTCACTCACTCACTCACTCACTCACTCACTCACTCACTCACTCACTCACTCACTCACTCACTCACTCACTCACTCACTCACTCACTCACTCACTCACTCACTCACTCACTCACTCACTCACTCACTCACTCACTCACTCACTCACTCACTCACTCACTCACTCACTCACTCACCCACTCACCCACTCTTTCACTCATCCACCCACACCCTCCAACTGACCACCCACCCATTCCTTCCATTTGCTTTTTGTTGTTGTTCACAGTGAAAGCCAAGCGTAGGCAGCCCCCATGGCAGCCTCCACAGGGTGACCCTGAGGTGAAGCTCCGCCTCTACAACAGCCTGACGAAACAGAAGGTAGGTCCCCCTTTCTGTGTGTAATGGCTGTGGTTAGATGCTAGATCTCTTCTTCACACTGTAATATATTCACCTGCCTGTGGTATGGACACACTTGGGATCTTTATTATCGATGCTTAGCAGGGCTCACCCCTGAGCACAATGTCTTCCCTACATCCTAGGTCTTTCAATCTTTGTGCTTCTTAGAATAACTGTCACCAAGTCCAGTGTTTCCTCCTGTTCTCCTTTATGTTCTCCCTTTTGTTCCTCTCAGTTCAAGACTTCTGTATGGCCCCCAGGTTACCTCTCCTGGTTTTTCTCCCCCTGGAAGCTCTTCTGTTTCTCCCGCTTAACCCATAGTCTTCAGTCTAGTTGTAGTTTTTCTCATGGCCTTGCTTTTCTGAGTTGTCCTCCTCCTTTCTACCCTTCACTTTGCTGTTCATTTCCTCCTGGCCCTCTGCATTCTGGTTTTCTTTTCCGTCATCCCTCTTGCCTTTTGCTCTCATCTTTGTGTTTTTTTTGGTCTTCTTTTGGTTCTCCTCTTGTTTTTGGAACTACACACAGTTCTTTTCCTTCTCATAGACCTTGATATCCTCACAGATCTCTCTTCCCCCCCCCCCCCCCCCCCACCCCCACCCCCCACCCCCACCCCCCACCCCCTCGATTTTTCTTCAGTGGCACCTTTTTTCCTCAGCATCATCAGTCTAGGTTCTTCTTCCTCCTTTTCCTTCTCCTCCTGCTGATATTCATCTTTACATTTCTACTATTTCCTCTGCTGATCATTCTCTTCCTGACCCACCATTCAGCTTGTCTTACTGTTTTCTTGGCCTTCCTGACTCACCATTCAGCTTGTCTTACTGTTTTCTTGGCCTTCCTGACCCACCATTCAGCTTGTCTTACTGTTTTCTTGGCCTTCCTGCTCTTCTTGATCTTTCTAAAGTCCTCCTCTTCCTTTCCATTATTTAGATCATTCCTCTTGTTTTCCTTTAGTTTTTCTTAGTTTTCCCTTTTCTCCCGATTCTCATTGGCACCATCTTACCTCCCTTCTCCCCATTCCTTCTTATCATTCTCACCCCATTTCTTCTGCTCCTTATTCATGTGCCTCTCCCTCCCATCAGTTCATCCTTGAATAGGGCCAAATTGCCTCTGCACACAACTGAAAATTTCCTGTTTTCTCGTGTTTCCAGCATTCACAAATGTGAAACAGGTTGTTCATAATGCTTCATCTAGTTGTTTGCTACTCACCTTGCCATTTCTCAAAACATCTTCCTTACCCCGACACCCTCCACATCTTGCTCCTCTTTTCTTCCTCTCTGTCAATCTCATTTCCTTTGAATGTGATTGAAAAAAGGAAGGGTATGTGGCCCTGTCAATGGTATATTCACAAAAACTCAGAACTCTATAACTCGTGGTGACATTGCAACTAGCCGATGGAATACATGTACAGAGTAATTCAGAACTCTCTTATAAAATTAAAAGAACTATCCTTTATGTTTCAGCTGAGGTTTTTTTAATTCTACCAAACAAATATCAATGATACATTGATAATAACAGTTGGGTGTGTCTTTATCTTCACCCAGAGATCTCACATCTGACTACAGCCATTTCAACCATCGTCAGTTTGTTTTGTCTTATATGTCTCATTCATGACCTGTTTTTTGATGTCTGGAAACATTTCATTCATTCATTTATTCATTCAATTGAGATAGATTTTCCAGGGGCCATTTTCATGCTGCGCTTAGGAGTTGCCTCCCTTACTCCAAAGAAGTCGATTTGATTGATCCAGTGTGTGAGTGTTGAATCTGCGTGGGTATTGGGTGTTGTGTCGCTTCATGGAGTTTCCTGTAGCATTTCATTTTTCATGCATCCATAACCATTACATGTGTGGAGTGATAAAAGTTGTGATTTCTTCTCTTTTTTCATTTTTCTTTGTTTTGTTTTGGTGTGGATCTGACGTTTGTGTTAGATGTTATCATTGTTGTGAGTTTTTGTGTATTTTTTGTTTCCCATCATCATCCTTTGTAAGATGAAATTGCACAGATGTTTTTGTTTGTCTGTTGTATTTGTGTTTCTCCATGTTGTTTGTCACACTGTTTGTTCTGTTTTTGTCTTGAGATGATCTAATATTTTGTAACAGAAGAAGATGCTTGTTGAAGGAAAAGTGTGATTTGTCAAACTTCAACAATGCTTGTTGACCTCACATAATGTTTCAGCCTGATTTAAAGTGAATGTGCTGTTTTGCTTGACAGGGAAGTTATATCTGGGATTTTTATTAATGGTCATTTCACATGTGCTGTTTGGATTTACAACACTTAGATGATTTGACTTTAATTTTCTCCAGCTATCAGTCCCAGCTTGTTCTCATAATTTCAAAGGAAAATACTTTGCTGCAGAATGATTTCACCAGAGTTTATCACCAAAAACCTGATGTTTGAGTTTTACATTTTTACCTGCAGGACTGTTGAGTATGAATTCTCATAATAATAGTTAAACATTCCTTTTATTCACTGACATTTCAAGAGAGCGTTTTATCTCTCTTCAAAGAGAAATATGAATGTAGTAAGATAGGCACGATAGTCTACTTGTAGGAAAATATTTATGATCATGAAACAGATCATGACATTTTTGGAATACATTATTATTGTGTTTACATCACAATCACATTTGAGTTGCTGAAAGAGATTTCCTGGATTCTAGGTATTTCGCTCTGCATGCCATACATTTTGCTTGCTCATGTTTATTAAGTATTGTTGAGTATTTGTATGTTTTTGAATGGAAAAGCATGTATTTTCACCACACTAGTCTCATAGAATGACTTGTCGGTTGAACTGTGCGTTGATTAATTTTATTCCCACTTTTGAAAAGTTCAAACAGTCTCTGATGATTACAAAGGCTGACTGTGCACACTACAGAATGTACAAGAGAAGGGATTAGCTTTGAGCTGTTGGCTCAAAGGAGATTCTGATAGAAGGGAGAGAGAGATAGAGAGAGATAGAGATAGATAGATAGATAGATAGATAGATAGATAGATAGATAGA
>JAWQFJ010002187.1:0-25000 GCA_034096865.1 Theodoxus fluviatilis | reverse complement strand
CAACACTACAGAGAGTTCATACTGATGCAAGAGCTTAAGAATTCTGCATGTACAGGTTTCTATGATCATTTTAGTTTCATCTAGAAATAAATGAACAGTTATGAAGTCTGTGCTCTTTAGCTCTTGACCAACGAAATATCTCTAGACTCCTCAGTTTTAATAATTGATTTAATCTTTTTTGCAATTTTTGTCCTTAAAAAGTTCATTTCAATTTGATGTTTTTGTGAGACACATGCAATGTACTTAAAACTTATGTTCAAAGCAATTCAAAAATGAGATGAAGTTCTCACCTTCGGATGACTGGTTTTACAAAAGCACAAAGAAAGGGAATTTGGGTGCAAAGGCACTCTCACATAATCGCAGTGCCAGTCAAGTACATTTTGAAAAAAACCTCTAGATCAGTGACTTGACCTCTAATCATCGCACAAATAGGCTAGTGGTGATAATTGTGCTATTTACAAAGACACTTTGGTCTTCTCCAATTGAATAAATTATGGTACACATCTTCGTGACATGCCATACGCACTTTGACACACAAAATGTGACGCTCACTGAACAACATTGTCATATAATGTCAGCATATACAGTATGTACACATGTGGTCTTGATAATACACTGCCTCTTTGTACACCATGTACACAACTGATGTCATCACATGAAGCAGAATATTCTGTAGCTTTGTCCAAACAAAAATAACCACCCTTGTATTGTGGACAAGCACCAACAGAAATCTTGCAAACAGATGTGTTTTGCTTGCACACTTGCTTTCATATTTTTTCATTTAATCCCATTTTCCTCCTGACTCTCTCTCTCTCTCTCTCTCTCTCTCTCTCTCTCTCTCTCTCTCTCTCTCTCTCTCTCTCTCTCTCTCTCTCTCTCTCTCTCTCTCTCTCTCTCTCTCTCTCTCTCTCTCTCTCTCTCTCTCTCTCTTTCTCTCTCTCCCCACCCCCACCCCCACTCCTCCACACCCACTTTTTTCAAAGGTATGTCAGCCATAATTATATGCCAAGCAGATTCATTCATCTATATTTCTTAATTACACAGCTAAAAGCCCTCTCCTGGCCCAGAACATTTCATTTCTACAAGCCTCCATAGGAACTTTATTAGGGAGATAATGAAATCGTCCATTACATTTCAACTTAAAAATCACATTAAAGTACTACCAAATGCAAACTAAATACATGATCTTTGATTGAAACATTTTGGTAATGTTAGTGTAAGGGAAAATCGTATTGTATTTTTGTAATAGCTTTTAAAATCTTGCATTTGAATGGCCTTTTGAATTGGTTTTTAGATGAAATGCGTAGTTGAAGATGATGGTAACAGCATGAGTAGTGAAAGAGAAAAAGAAAAGCACAAACCATGCGGTAGAGTTGTCAACAGGAATGTTCTTGTGCCTCAGTCGACACATCAGCCTTGCGAGTTGGAAATTTGCAATGAAATGTACACGTTAATTGTGTTTGAATACTATAAAGAATAGATCAATGGTAGATTTTTGACTCACATGCGAAGCAAAAGTGAGTCTATGTACTGAGCCGTGTCGTCCGTCCGTCCGTCCGTCCGTCCGTCCGTCCGTCCGTCCGTCCGGGCGGGCGTCCGTAAAAAACTTAAACGTTGGATTTTTCTCGGAGACTATTAAGTCTATCAACACCAAATGTGGCATGATGGTGTATGATGACAAGGCCTCAAAAAATATACATAGTGACTTGACCTTGCTTCAAGGTCAAGGTCACAGGAGCCATAAATGTGGTCTCAAAAACAGTCATTTTTCACATTTTCCCAATTTTCTCCCACGTTATTGAGAATGGCGACCTTAGCTACAAGTGGTATATAGGTCAAAGCAAGCCCTATCTTTTGATACCAGTTTGGTTGACCTTGCTTCAAGGTCAAGGTCACAGGAGCTCTTCAAAGTTGGATTGTATACATATTTTGAAGTGACCTTGACCCTGAACTATGGAAGATAACTGTTTCAAACTTAATAATTATGTGGGGCACATGTTATACTTTCATCATGAGACACATTTGGTCACATATCATCAAGGTCAAGGTCACTTTGACCCTTATGAAATGTGACCAAAATGGGGTAGTGAACCACTAAAAGTGACCATATCTCATGGTAGAAAGTGCCAATAAGCACCATTGTGCTTCCTATGTCTTGAATTAACAGCTTTGTGTTGCATGACCTTGGATGACCTTGACCTTGGGTCAAGGTCACATGTATTTTGGTAGGAAAAATGTGTAAAGCATTTCTTCGTGTATGATGTCATTGATATGTTTAGTTGTTTGACCTTGACCTTGAAGGTCACCTGAAGGTCAAGGTCATATAAAGGTCAAGGTCAACCATGTGAGTCGTATGGGCTTTGCCCTTCTTGTTTCATGTTGTTGCTGTTGAAAAATATTCTATATATTTGAAGCGCCAAGGTGTGTGTGTGGTAGGGATGTTGTTGGGTGGATGATGATGGTGTGTGTGTGTGTGTGTGTGCATGTGTGTGCGCGTGTGTCTGTGTGTGTGTTCATGCACGTGCATTCGCTTCAAAGCGTGCACGTTTTACGCAGTGTAAACCTTTGAAATATTTTTGTCAATCAGTAGTCCCTATTACTAATCGGTATGATATAATAGCCTGAATCTGTGCCATGTGCTTTTTATTACAATGCGGATTCAAATAGCCAACATAGTACACATTGGAAATACAGAGGGCCTAATACTTAACAAACAACTCTCACTGAATCCAATATTTGGTCGGTAATTTAAAGCTTGCATTCAAAATACAGCACTGAGTAAGGCAAAGAGAATGAGAAATTCTAACATCATATCACAAAAAACACTCCACACATTACCAATGTCATTTTCGTTTCAGTTTCTGATATTATCCATGCTCCTCCATCAGGGACAATCATTTTCCCGCCAATGCAAATCCACCAAACTTCACCATCATCAAAAATCACCCCCAACCTCACAAGCACTACCAATACCACTACTACTTCCGTAACCATCGTCGTTTCCATCATCTTCATTATCATCGTCGTCATCAAAGTTCGGAATCACCAACAAACAGAAAACGTACAACATCGACTCTCGGGCTTCCTTGAGAACGGAACGGAACGAAACGAAACCAAAAAATCCTATCTACACCGAAACGGGAGCCAGCCTCTCCTCATGCTGTGGGACAGAAGGAGTAGGCCTATCGCAAGCGACACGGCCAGGGACAACTGGAACCCGCGATCCGCGGAGGCTCGGAGGCTCGGAGCTGCACTGATCTCCCCCTCGGATCGGTCCCTGATGATCTTGTCCACGATGACGTTGTTTGGCGCCTTCTCCGTGCTGGGGGGCAGGTACTGGCGGTGAGGGGTGGTGGGGGGAGGAGCGGTGCTGAGCGGGGTGGTGGTGGGTGGCGGACAGAGCATGTCGTCACGGTGGTGCAGCCAGATGTGAATGCCGAAGACGTTGAACTGCGGGTTGAACATGCAGCTTGGCAACTGTGTCAGGTTGAACATGAACTGCAAGAAGAGAGACAGGAAACGGGGAAATCAGAATAGCGATGGTCATTGAGATGATGGTCTGCTGAAGATCTTCGACACGGTAGAATCAACTGTACTGTCCAGTACACTACTTGATGGATGGTTTATTGAATATTCCCTTCAGAATATGGATAACTTTGTGTGGTAGAGATTGTTAATGTATTAATGTTGTCTTTTATAGTTTTCTCCCCATTCAGAACTAAGAATAACAGTTATGGGGGAATCTGTGTACGAATGGGTCATTTGAAGTGGCTAACGTTACTTCCAATTATTTGTTATTCCTTATAAGGATAGAGTAGGACTTTTCTAGGAAAGTACCATGTACTTGCGAACCAGATCCAAGCCAGTGCTCATTCTTTATGCTTCCGCCCTGTGACTTTCCTGGGAAAAGCACCGTCCATACTTCATCCCAGATCTGCCTGCTTAATGCACATTGCACCACACAGCTATTTCATTTCCATGAGAAACCCATTGCTGCGCAGTATTTTCCCCAGGCAGTCATTAGTGTTCGTCAAGTCTCATTCCTCGTGAAACCTTTCACTTCCTGCCCGCATGTTTGCCCTGGGCACAGGAAGGGAGGAAATACCGGCTGACTTACCGGGTAGAGTTCCGGACTGAGTCTGTACCAGCCGAAGCTCTCATGTCTGCTGGGCATGTAGGGAGGAATGCCCTGGAACACCCAGCCGAAGCCCCCCAGCTGTCCCATGGAGTCGTACATGAGGAACACGGGGTGCAGCTGCTCGCACGGCATGAGTGGGCTCAGGTGCTTGAAGAAGTGCATACCTGTAGAACCAGAAGTATTTTCATTGTTGAATGGAGAATTGATGAGGACCCGTGTTTTGTAGCAGGGGCAAGTTGGTGATGGGGCAAAGATGGAAGAGGGGGAAATAAACGAAGACGGACTGGGGGATAGAAACGGAGCGAGAGACAATATCATGCAGACTCGCAGAGAACTCATCAATTCACAGAAAGGCAGAGACATATGCACACCCAAATGCGCATGTCCTCTCTCTCTCTCTCTCTCTCTCTCTCTCTCTCTCTCTCTCTCTCTCTCTCTCTCTCTCTCTCTCTCTCTCTCTCTCTCTGTCACTGTGTGTGTGTGTGTCGCCAACTGCCCATCACGTACACGCCTACACATATACACATGCAACACACCCTATCCTCCCAGGAACTCTTACCCATGCTGGGGATGCAGGAGGCAGCCCTCCAAGCAGGGTCCAGGTTGCGAGCCTCCAGGGGTATGCGCTCGTAATGGCGCTCCACCTCGTATCCCATCTGTATGTAGAGGCCCTTGCCTGGCCTGGCGTTGTAGGCATAGGGGCTGCAGATCAGACTCGGGTGCTTGAAGTACGCTGAAACACGCAAACACACCACCGACTGTCAAAGACATGAATGCGGAGGAGATGTGTATAACTTGTCCATTGTGGGGTGCTAGACTTAGATGAACTGTTAAGCCAGAGAGAGAGAGAGAGAGGTGTGTGTGTGTGTGTGTGTGTGTGAGAGAGAGAGAGAGAGCATTGGAAGTTTCCAGAATGATCGCGCTTGTGTGCAACTTCCATCACCTCAGCAGCACCCGAAGCTAAGCGTTGCCCCTCTTCCTGCGAGAAAGTGCGTCGATTTTGTAATGGCTGTTTTCTTATATTTTAGGTTTTTGATTCATCCATCTTGCAGATCAATGTCTGCGTTTGAAATGATGGATTTGAAGAACTTTGCATGTCGAACGGAGCACTTAGAGATCATGAGCAGATGTATTTTTTATGCTGATGGATCGGTTGTAAAAGTGATCTCGACACCCGCAGGACGTAGCGAAAACTTCCGCGTTTTCTGGAGCAAAGCCATGCTAGGGGACAAGAACGATTTGATGGAAGAACCTCGTGGGGAAAGAAGGGGGATTATCTGCGGATGGAGCATAATGCAATATCACTTTCGGGATATGAGATGGGGACCTCACCGCTTTATTCGAAACAAGTTGGGTGGAGCGGTGTACACTGGTCGTAAAGTGCGGGTCAGGCGAGGAGGACAAAAAGGCGGGAAGGCGAGAGATCTGTTCTGGCGGGAACGACCCCTCCAGAGGTCTGGCGGTGGAGTCTGACGTCTGGCCCGTGTCGCCACACGAAAACAGGTCTTTCCAATCCCGAAAATGGCCGCATCCCTCATCGCTATCCTGTCCAGCCCCTTACCCCCCACCCTCACCTCCTTTGTTATCTTATTTTTCTACTTCCCGCACCTTTTTTCCCCCTTTATATCTTTTTTTATTTATCTGGAGAGAAACGGTTTACTTCGTGTGTCTGAGTAGTATCCACGACTGTTGAGTCGTGCCTCTAATGCGAGTGTTAATAAGTTTACTTTCATGTTGTATGCATGGATATTTTCCCTCTTTTGCTCTTCCAGAGATTTGAGAGCGTTTATCATTCCATCATTAGTGTAAATATGTGGAATCCATTGTGTAATTGACGTTGCTTTTGACTGCCATGACGCGTTCACTTATTTACCTAACCATTCACTTTTGAAGGCACCTTCCAGATAACTTAAAAACACTACCTCAAAAACTTTTTTCCATCAGGAAATGACCCTCTCTGCACGAGAAAGTAGTCCTGCTTGCTCAGACACAGAGTGTAGATCAATGCGACAGGACAGTGTTGAAGGTCAGGAGGACCAGTAGCGTGGGAGGCCTGAGGGCATCGCCCTGGTGGCGTTTGACGCTGTCCAGCCTGGCCCGGAAGACCCTGGGCCAGGGAGGCCATGTCCCGGACAAGGAGACGTCTGCCTCCACCCAGGAGACCCATTCCCTCTGCCTCGGCTGGCTTTCCTCCCTATCCTGTCGCATCGCAGAATGATCCATGGGTGTTCATAAATCGGTGGGGGGCGTCTGTGCTCTGCTCCTGACATAGATATGATCATGTTTACATACAGTCTGTGAGATTCATTAGCATATTATTCCCAATATTTCCAGCGCGTTTGTGTGCAGTCATGCCTCGGCGATGCTGGAAAAGTTTTGAGCCAGCCGATGTTGATATACAAAGGATCCCTGGTGGTAACAGGTGCACCTAATGTGAACCCCTTTGGATTGCGTGTCCTTTTGCAGTGTTGCAAGAGAACACTGTGGTTCAAATCAGTAACATGTCCTGACTTATTTCCTTCCACAGTGCTTGCCAAGGTAAAACGTTCAAGGTCAAGCAACTGCATTGGAATATGTTCAATGCAAGCAAATCTGGAAGACTGCGAAAGTGCCGTCTATTGAACAGCAGCGAGTCTTCGTTTTGATGGTCGAGCCCCAGAGACGAGAGCTCTCTCCCTACCGCGCCGAAACTGAACCCTGCCAGGGCAGTGGTTCTACCTCTCGGGCTTGAGGACCCGGGCTTTGATGGAATGGAAGGGATTCGTTTTACAGCCTTGTAATTCGCATGAAGAGGCATAGATCTTAACTTATGTCAACAGGGGCTGGCTGAGTGCCAATCAGACAGTCCTCGACTTTCCGCCTCCTCCATCTCCTCTCCGCCCCGCCCACCTCGCAGGAAGCCACCATCAGATCTACGGGATGTATCCTCTTAAAATCTTTTTTTTGGGGTTGTTTATGAAGAAATGAAAGTCAATTTGGGTTAAGTCTGACGGCCCGCTCATTTGCCCAGGGAGCCGTAGATCGCCGCGGCTGTGTCAACAGCGGGGGTGAGGTGTGTTTAACAGGATCGAGTCTGGACCATTTCGCATGTGCGTCCCGGCACGAAGTCATGCTGCAGCCCCCCGTGAGGCCCGTGGTCCGGCCAAGACGGAGAATTACTGGCTGCGGGGGCTTTGATTACTCAGACGACGTCCCGTTGAAAATTTCATAGGAAGTCGATAGCGCGGGTGCTCCGAAGGCTCACGGTTAAGCCGTCCCCTGAAAGCGATGCAGTTTGTGCTTGGAATCCATAGTTTGATGTAAGATCGCCCCACAAGCCGCGACAGTTTTATCCTGGCCTGCGGATACGCGCCATGGATTTCCAAAGTTGACTCGACGTCAAGCGGCATTAGCGCCGGGTTTTTCCAGAATGGAACTGAAATTAGTTTTGAATCGCGGGATTTGTTCAGATTTATCGCTTTTGATTTTAGCACGCACGCTCTTTTTTCACCCCGGCCCAACGCCCGTGTGTTTATTTGGCTGGGTAAAAAAAAACTGAAACAGAAACTGAAAGAAACTTTGTCATTTCATTGGGTTTTTTTCCCGTCATATTTTGTTTCTGGACCTGTTTCACTTCTTCCTCAAACCAAGTGCGCCTTGACTGCTCCAAGTGGTAGCAGTGTCACTGCTTGAGTGCCCGTTGCAAGGCTGCTCCGAATGCTAGCAAAGGGACTAAGGCGCCGCAAAGTATTGATCATGTGAGTGTCGTGTCTGTGTTATTTTCTGGAGAGTAACGACCAAGTCTGGATGGCTGATTACGTGACCTCAACTGGCTGCGTCTTGTCTTCCTGCCGTCCCAGCCTTCACCCAGTCTGCTGCGCCCCAGGAGCACCGGTCCTCTTCTCCGAAGTAGTGCACATTCTTTTCATGTAATGGGTGTTTTCCCTAGGATTCATTAACCCATTTTCCTCCTTTATTCTTTTTGTTTTGCAGGAACAAGGGTCTTTCTTCTGTGATTTCCTTCTAAATACGTTCATCTCTTATATGTCTTCCTCATTCAGTGTGACTTCCATCTTGATGATGTCTTGTTCTCCTTAGCATCTTCCGTGTTCAGCGTCTTTCCTGCCTCTACCTTGGCCATAATGTGTAAATGTCATCCATCACCCTGATGCATTCAATGTCTAAGTCTCCAAACTAAGTGCCCAGCCCTCGTGATGTTTTCCTTACCTCTATGAAACGCTTTTCTTTGTCGCGATGTTTTCCTTCTCCGATTTGTTTTCTCTCTCCCAAGCATCCCCCCTCGCCAGGATGTCACTTCTAATCCATGTCTTGCTTCTCATAAGCGGTTGTTCCCCATTATGCTCCTTTTCGAGACCCTCCGTTTTACAAATGCCAACATCTCCAAGATGTCTCTCTCCCAGAAGCAGTCATTTTTCTTTCGGCTTTTTTTGGGGGGTGGGGTGGGGTGGGGGTGTTCCATCTATTCTGCAGTCCACATTCTTTCTCTTGTGCACATTTCTTTCTTGAAGTCATATGCCTTCTCTCTAGACCACCTTCCTGTTCCTCGGCGCAATCCCTCTTTCAGCCCTTCTGCCTCTCCAAGATGTCGTCTCCCGCCAAGGACATCCTCTTCCGCTCCCGCCACGACGAGCAGCGTAATAGACCAGTAGCCAGGCGCGGCGTCCTAAGTCATTAGCTTCCCACACGAGAGTCGGAACCACCAGCGGGGGTGCCAGGCCAGGAATGAGAGGAACTGGGCCGTTGCCATGGCGATTTGCGTCATGGAATCAGTCTCAGATGGGGGAAAGAGAGAGAGGAGAACAACGGGGATGAGGATTGGGTTGATTGCCGTGGACAGACCGAGAGAGACGCCCTGGAAAATGACGGCGGTGACATGTGGGGACGGAACAATGCGCCATCAGCCTCCTCGTCAGGGGCTCGTCCGTGGCAGACGGTTTGGAAAATGTATATCGCCGTCTCACGATCTGGGGCTGGACGGCAAGAAAGATTTTGTAGGAATAGCGTGAAGTCTCGCTTCTCGTTTACTGGGTATTTTCAACTGTAAAGTCTTGATCCATCGAAAAGGTGCCATCGGAGAGAGAGAAAGAAAAAAATCAAATGGGCATGAAAAAGAAAAAAAAGTTTGGAATGTTCATGTGGTTCGGGGTTTGATAACAGGCAATCGAAAGAGAGTTAAAAGTAAAACCAAATCTCACGACGGAAATCACAAACCGTTCGCCGTGATCTGAGGCCGAATAGCGCACCCAACAGAGCGCCTGCCCTTGAATTTGACCTTCAGATGCCACCTTTGTTCTTGTCAAGGGATTGGAATGATCACCCGATTTCCTGAAGGGAAGCGGCTCGCAGAAGGGGTAAAAAACTGGAAAGGTTTTGACCGTTGGGGCGTCTGAGGGCATGACCCTGTCGCTGTTTAGCGAGCTGACTTAAGGAGCGGGCTGCAGTCCTTTGGGGTTGGGGGTGGGGGGATAGACGAAGGAAAGGAAGAGAAGGGGCTGGGGTTGGGGGTCTGTGTAATTGCGCTGTGACGGAGCCCGCGCCTCAGCAGGTACAATTACCCTGCCTTCCTCTTGCATCACTGGCCTCCCCTCTTTGTGACTGCGGCTCAGGATGGATGGGCAGGGAACGGGGAGCGACGGCTTAATGGTTTCCCTTCGATTTCTGCCTCCTTTCTTTTCATTCCTGCATCCAGTGATGTCGGGATCAGTGGGTGAGCGCAAGTCCCCTTTCCACGTCCGAGCATTTTGCTTTGTTTTTCCACGGCCGTCCAGTTTTCTTCTCCATTTAGGCCTTAGATGTGCAAATCTCAAAGGCGCCACCGTTGTGGGTGGCCGATGGCGTTCGATTCACGTCAGGCGTGAAAACGCTTGTATGGTTTTCTTGCAAGCTGTGGATGTTAAGATGCACGGGTGGTTTGACTTCGAATGAAGTTGCGTGTTTGTTTGGCATGTGATATTGATGAACTGACGCATGCGCGATTGGACGTGCGTGGGCTAATCTCAGCCAAGTGCACCCATATGTTTTTCGCAGCCCTGCAACTGTACAGCGAGGAGTGCAATGTTCTTGAATATAGAGTGGCACATTTTACACAGTCGCACGAGATCACGATTTAGAATATCAGGGCCGGATCTAGGGGGGGTGCTGGGGGTGCTCGAGCACCCCCCCCCCCAAAAAAAAAAAAAAAAAAAAAAAACCTCCGTGGCAGCCGGGAGTTGGGGGAAGGAGGGAGGGGGGGGGTGGTTGCTCAAATATGTTGATCTACTTCCCACCTCATCGGATATCGGCACACTTTGCTTGGTAGCAGAGACAGTATAGTTAGTAAAAAGCTTGGGAAGGAGGGGGGGGGGGGGGGGGGCTAAAAGATGCTGGGCCCAGATGCTGTACTACTCTCCACTTGGTATAAGCACACTCTACTTGGCAGCCAAGGTAGCTGGGGAGGGAGGGGGGGGGGGGGGTGCTGCTATAATTAAGATGCCTTCCTTTTGCTACTCGCACAGACAAATCAAACCCGGGCAGAGACAGGAAGAATCTGTGACCAAACAAAAACTCTTGGAAATGACCGCACTGCCAGATTGCACAGATTTGCAACAATTTTTCTCAAAATTTTCCGGTGGGGCATGCCCCGGGACCCCCCTAGTGGGGGGTGCCTGCTACGCAGGCACGCCCCTCTAGGGGGTCCGGGGGCATGCCCCCCCGGAAAATTTTGAGAAAAATGGTGCAAATCTGTGCAATCTGGCAGTGCGGTCATTTCCAAGAGTTTTTGTTTGGTCACAGATTCTTCCTGTCTCTGCCCGGGTTTGATTTGTCTGTGCGAGTAGCAAAAGGAAGGCATCTTAATTATAGCAGCACCCCCCCCCCCCCTCCCTCCCCAGCTACCTTGGCTGCCAAGTAGAGTGTGCTTATACCAAGTGGAGAGTAGTACAGCATCTGGGCCCAGCATCTTTTAGCCCCCCCCCCCCCCCCCCTCCTTCCCAAGCTTTTTACTAACTATACTGTCTCTGCTACCAAGCAAAGTGTGCCGATATCCGATGAGGTGGGAAGTAGATCAACATATTTGAGCAACCACCCCCCCCCTCCCTCCTTCCCCCAACTCCCGGCTGCCACGGTGGTTTTTTTTTTTTTTTTTTTTTTTTGGGGGGGGGGGTGCTCGAGCACCCCCAGCACCCCCCCTAGATCCGGCCCTGATATTCTAAATCGTGATCTCGTGCGACTGTGTAAAATGTGCCACTCTATATTCAAGAACATTGCACTCCTCGCTGTACAGTTGCAGGGCTGCGAAAAACATATGGGTGCACTTGGCTGAGATTAGCCCACGCACGTCCAATCGCGCATGCGTCAGTTCATCAATATCACATGCCAAACAAACACGCAACTTCATTCGAAGTCAAACCACCCGTGCATCTTAACATCCACAGCTTGCAAGAAAACCATACAAGCGTTTTCACGCCTGACGTGAATCGAACGCCATCGGCCACCCACAACGGTGGCGCCTTTGAGATTTGCACATCTAAGGCCTAAATGGAGAAGAAAACTGGACGGCCGTGGAAAAACAAAGCAAAATGCTCGGACGTGGAAAGGGGACTTGCGCTCACCCACTGATCCCGACATCACTGGATGCAGGAATGAAAAGAAAGGAGGCAGAAATCGAAGGGAAACCATTAAGCCGTCGCTCCCCGTTCCCTGCCCATCCATCCTGAGCCGCAGTCACAAAGAGGGGAGGCCAGTGATGCAAGAGGAAGGCAGGGTAATTGTACCTGCTGAGGCGCGGGCTCCGTCACAGCGCAATTACACAGACCCCCAACCCCAGCCCCTTCTCTTCCTTTCCTTCGTCTATCCCCCCACCCCCAACCCCAAAGGACTGCAGCCCGCTCCTTAAGTCAGCTCGCTAAACAGCGACAGGGTCATGCCCTCAGACGCCCCAACGGTCAAAACCTTTCCAGTTTTTTCCCCTTCTGCGAGCCGCTTCCCTTCAGGAAATCGGGTGATCATTCCAATCCCTTGACAAGAACAAAGGTGGCATCTGAAGGTCAAATTCAAGGGCAGGCGCTCTGTTGGGTGCGCTATTCGGCCTCAGATCACGGCGAACGGTTTGTGATTTCCGTCGTGAGATTTGGTTTTACTTTTAACTCTCTTTCGATTGCCTGTTATCAAACCCCGAACCACATGAACATTCCAAACTTTTTTTTCTTTTTCATGCCCATTTGATTTTTTTCTTTCTCTCTCTCCGATGGCACCTTTTCGATGGATCAAGACTTTACAGTTGAAAATACCCAGTAAACGAGAAGCGAGACTTCACGCTATTCCTACAAAATCTTTCTTGCCGTCCAGCCCCAGATCGTGAGACGGCGATATACATTTTCCAAACCGTCTGCCACGGACGAGCCCCTGACGAGGAGGCTGATGGCGCATTGTTCCGTCCCCACATGTCACCGCCGTCATTTTCCAGGGCGTCTCTCTCGGTCTGTCCACGGCAATCAACCCAATCCTCATCCCCGTTGTTCTCCTCTCTCTCTTTCCCCCATCTGAGACTGATTCCATGACGCAAATCGCCATGGCAACGGCCCAGTTCCTCTCATTCCTGGCCTGGCACCCCCGCTGGTGGTTCCGACTCTCGTGTGGGAAGCTAATGACTTAGGACGCCGCGCCTGGCTACTGGTCTATTACGCTGCTCGTCGTGGCGGGAGCGGAAGAGGATGTCCTTGGCGGGAGACGACATCTTGGAGAGGCAGAAGGGCTGAAAGAGGGATTGCGCCGAGGAACAGGAAGGTGGTCTAGAGAGAAGGCATATGACTTCAAGAAAGAAATGTGCACAAGAGAAAGAATGTGGACTGCAGAATAGATGGAACACCCCCCCCCCCCCCCCCCCCCCCAAAAAAAACCGAAAGAAAAATGACTGCTTCTGGGAGAGAGACATCTTGGAGATGTTGGCATTTGTAAAACGGAGGGTCTCGAAAAGGAGCATAATGGGGAACAACCGCTTATGAGAAGCAAGACATGGATTAGAAGTGACATCCTGGCGAGGGGGGATGCTTGGGAGAGAGAAAACAAATCGGAGAAGGAAAACATCGCGACAAAGAAAAGCGTTTCATAGAGGTAAGGAAAACATCACGAGGGCTGGGCACTTAGTTTGGAGACTTAGACATTGAATGCATCAGGGTGATGGATGACATTTACACATTATGGCCAAGGTAGAGGCAGGAAAGACGCTGAACACGGAAGATGCTAAGGAGAACAAGACATCATCAAGATGGAAGTCACACTGAATGAGGAAGACATATAAGAGATGAACGTATTTAGAAGGAAATCACAGAAGAAAGACCCTTGTTCCTGCAAAACAAAAAGAATAAAGGAGGAAAATGGGTTAATGAATCCTAGGGAAAACACCCATTACATGAAAAGAATGTGCACTACTTCGGAGAAGAGGACCGGTGCTCCTGGGGCGCAGCAGACTGGGTGAAGGCTGGGACGGCAGGAAGACAAGACGCAGCCAGTTGAGGTCACGTAATCAGCCATCCAGACTTGGTCGTTACTCTCCAGAAAATAACACAGACACGACACTCACATGATCAATACTTTGCGGCGCCTTAGTCCCTTTGCTAGCATTCGGAGCAGCCTTGCAACGGGCACTCAAGCAGTGACACTGCTACCACTTGGAGCAGTCAAGGCGCACTTGGTTTGAGGAAGAAGTGAAACAGGTCCAGAAACAAAATATGACGGGAAAAAAACCCAATGAAATGACAAAGTTTCTTTCAGTTTCTGTTTCAGTTTTTTTTTACCCAGCCAAATAAACACACGGGCGTTGGGCCGGGGTGAAAAAAGAGCGTGCGTGCTAAAATCAAAAGCGATAAATCTGAACAAATCCCGCGATTCAAAACTAATTTCAGTTCCATTCTGGAAAAACCCGGCGCTAATGCCGCTTGACGTCGAGTCAACTTTGGAAATCCATGGCGCGTATCCGCAGGCCAGGATAAAACTGTCGCGGCTTGTGGGGCGATCTTACATCAAACTATGGATTCCAAGCACAAACTGCATCGCTTTCAGGGGACGGCTTAACCGTGAGCCTTCGGAGCACCCGCGCTATCGACTTCCTATGAAATTTTCAACGGGACGTCGTCTGAGTAATCAAAGCCCCCGCAGCCAGTAATTCTCCGTCTTGGCCGGACCACGGGCCTCACGGGGGGCTGCAGCATGACTTCGTGCCGGGACGCACATGCGAAATGGTCCAGACTCGATCCTGTTAAACACACCTCACCCCCGCTGTTGACACAGCCGCGGCGATCTACGGCTCCCTGGGCAAATGAGCGGGCCGTCAGACTTAACCCAAATTGACTTTCATTTCTTCATAAACAACCCCAAAAAAAAAGATTTTAAGAGGATACATCCCGTAGATCTGATGGTGGCTTCCTGCGAGGTGGGCGGGGCGGAGAGGAGATGGAGGAGGCGGAAAGTCGAGGACTGTCTGATTGGCACTCAGCCAGCCCCTGTTGACATAAGTTAAGATCTATGCCTCTTCATGCGAATTACAAGGCTGTAAAACGAATCCCTTCCATTCCATCAAAGCCCGGGTCCTCAAGCCCGAGAGGTAGAACCACTGCCCTGGCAGGGTTCAGTTTCGGCGCGGTAGGGAGAGAGCTCTCGTCTCTGGGGCTCGACCATCAAAACGAAGACTCGCTGCTGTTCAATAGACGGCACTTTCGCAGTCTTCCAGATTTGCTTGCATTGAACATATTCCAATGCAGTTGCTTGACCTTGAACGTTTTACCTTGGCAAGCACTGTGGAAGGAAATAAGTCAGGACATGTTACTGATTTGAACCACAGTGTTCTCTTGCAACACTGCAAAAGGACACGCAATCCAAAGGGGTTCACATTAGGTGCACCTGTTACCACCAGGGATCCTTTGTATATCAACATCGGCTGGCTCAAAACTTTTCCAGCATCGCCGAGGCATGACTGCACACAAACGCGCTGGAAATATTGGGAATAATATGCTAATGAATCTCACAGACTGTATGTAAACATGATCATATCTATGTCAGGAGCAGAGCACAGACGCCCCCCACCGATTTATGAACACCCATGGATCATTCTGCGATGCGACAGGATAGGGAGGAAAGCCAGCCGAGGCAGAGGGAATGGGTCTCCTGGGTGGAGGCAGACGTCTCCTTGTCCGGGACATGGCCTCCCTGGCCCAGGGTCTTCCGGGCCAGGCTGGACAGCGTCAAACGCCACCAGGGCGATGCCCTCAGGCCTCCCACGCTACTGGTCCTCCTGACCTTCAACACTGTCCTGTCGCATTGATCTACACTCTGTGTCTGAGCAAGCAGGACTACTTTCTCGTGCAGAGAGGGTCATTTCCTGATGGAAAAAAGTTTTTGAGGTAGTGTTTTTAAGTTATCTGGAAGGTGCCTTCAAAAGTGAATGGTTAGGTAAATAAGTGAACGCGTCATGGCAGTCAAAAGCAACGTCAATTACACAATGGATTCCACATATTTACACTAATGATGGAATGATAAACGCTCTCAAATCTCTGGAAGAGCAAAAGAGGGAAAATATCCATGCATACAACATGAAAGTAAACTTATTAACACTCGCATTAGAGGCACGACTCAACAGTCGTGGATACTACTCAGACACACGAAGTAAACCGTTTCTCTCCAGATAAATAAAAAAAGATATAAAGGGGGAAAAAAGGTGCGGGAAGTAGAAAAATAAGATAACAAAGGAGGTGAGGGTGGGGGGTAAGGGGCTGGACAGGATAGCGATGAGGGATGCGGCCATTTTCGGGATTGGAAAGACCTGTTTTCGTGTGGCGACACGGGCCAGACGTCAGACTCCACCGCCAGACCTCTGGAGGGGTCGTTCCCGCCAGAACAGATCTCTCGCCTTCCCGCCTTTTTGTCCTCCTCGCCTGACCCGCACTTTACGACCAGTGTACACCGCTCCACCCAACTTGTTTCGAATAAAGCGGTGAGGTCCCCATCTCATATCCCGAAAGTGATATTGCATTATGCTCCATCCGCAGATAATCCCCCTTCTTTCCCCACGAGGTTCTTCCATCAAATCGTTCTTGTCCCCTAGCATGGCTTTGCTCCAGAAAACGCGGAAGTTTTCGCTACGTCCTGCGGGTGTCGAGATCACTTTTACAACCGATCCATCAGCATAAAAAATACATCTGCTCATGATCTCTAAGTGCTCCGTTCGACATGCAAAGTTCTTCAAATCCATCATTTCAAACGCAGACATTGATCTGCAAGATGGATGAATCAAAAACCTAAAATATAAGAAAACAGCCATTACAAAATCGACGCACTTTCTCGCAGGAAGAGGGGCAACGCTTAGCTTCGGGTGCTGCTGAGGTGATGGAAGTTGCACACAAGCGCGATCATTCTGGAAACTTCCAATGCTCTCTCTCTCTCTCTCACACACACACACACACACACACACCTCTCTCTCTCTCTCTCTGGCTTAACAGTTCATCTAAGTCTAGCACCCCACAATGGACAAGTTATACACATCTCCTCCGCATTCATGTCTTTGACAGTCGGTGGTGTGTTTGCGTGTTTCAGCGTACTTCAAGCACCCGAGTCTGATCTGCAGCCCCTATGCCTACAACGCCAGGCCAGGCAAGGGCCTCTACATACAGATGGGATACGAGGTGGAGCGCCATTACGAGCGCATACCCCTGGAGGCTCGCAACCTGGACCCTGCTTGGAGGGCTGCCTCCTGCATCCCCAGCATGGGTAAGAGTTCCTGGGAGGATAGGGTGTGTTGCATGTGTATATGTGTAGGCGTGTACGTGATGGGCAGTTGGCGACACACACACACACAGTGACAGAGAGAGAGAGAGAGAGAGAGAGAGAGAGAGAGAGAGAGAGAGAGAGAGAGAGAGAGAGAGAGAGAGAGAGAGAGAGAGAGAGGACATGCGCATTTGGGTGTGCATATGTCTCTGCCTTTCTGTGAATTGATGAGTTCTCTGCGAGTCTGCATGATATTGTCTCTCGCTCCGTTTCTATCCCCCAGTCCGTCTTCGTTTATTTCCCCCTCTTCCATCTTTGCCCCATCACCAACTTGCCCCTGCTACAAAACACGGGTCCTCATCAATTCTCCATTCAACAATGAAAATACTTCTGGTTCTACAGGTATGCACTTCTTCAAGCACCTGAGCCCACTCATGCCGTGCGAGCAGCTGCACCCCGTGTTCCTCATGTACGACTCCATGGGACAGCTGGGGGGCTTCGGCTGGGTGTTCCAGGGCATTCCTCCCTACATGCCCAGCAGACATGAGAGCTTCGGCTGGTACAGACTCAGTCCGGAACTCTACCCGGTAAGTCAGCCGGTATTTCCTCCCTTCCTGTGCCCAGGGCAAACATGCGGGCAGGAAGTGAAAGGTTTCACGAGGAATGAGACTTGACGAACACTAATGACTGCCTGGGGAAAATACTGCGCAGCAATGGGTTTCTCATGGAAATGAAATAGCTGTGTGGTGCAATGTGCATTAAGCAGGCAGATCTGGGATGAAGTATGGACGGTGCTTTTCCCAGGAAAGTCACAGGGCGGAAGCATAAAGAATGAGCACTGGCTTGGATCTGGTTCGCAAGTACATGGTACTTTCCTAGAAAAGTCCTACTCTATCCTTATAAGGAATAACAAATAATTGGAAGTAACGTTAGCCACTTCAAATGACCCATTCGTACACAGATTCCCCCATAACTGTTATTCTTAGTTCTGAATGGGGAGAAAACTATAAAAGACAACATTAATACATTAACAATCTCTACCACACAAAGTTATCCATATTCTGAAGGGAATATTCAATAAACCATCCATCAAGTAGTGTACTGGACAGTACAGTTGATTCTACCGTGTCGAAGATCTTCAGCAGACCATCATCTCAATGACCATCGCTATTCTGATTTCCCCGTTTCCTGTCTCTCTTCTTGCAGTTCATGTTCAACCTGACACAGTTGCCAAGCTGCATGTTCAACCCGCAGTTCAACGTCTTCGGCATTCACATCTGGCTGCACCACCGTGACGACATGCTCTGTCCGCCACCCACCACCACCCCGCTCAGCACCGCTCCTCCCCCCACCACCCCTCACCGCCAGTACCTGCCCCCCAGCACGGAGAAGGCGCCAAACAACGTCATCGTGGACAAGATCATCAGGGACCGATCCGAGGGGGAGATCAGTGCAGCTCCGAGCCTCCGAGCCTCCGCGGATCGCGGGTTCCAGTTGTCCCTGGCCGTGTCGCTTGCGATAGGCCTACTCCTTCTGTCCCACAGCATGAGGAGAGGCTGGCTCCCGTTTCGGTGTAGATAGGATTTTTTGGTTTCGTTTCGTTCCGTTCCGTTCTCAAGGAAGCCCGAGAGTCGATGTTGTACGTTTTCTGTTTGTTGGTGATTCCGAACTTTGATGACGACGATGATAATGAAGATGATGGAAACGACGATGGTTACGGAAGTAGTAGTGGTATTGGTAGTGCTTGTGAGGTTGGGGGTGATTTTGGAAATGGTGAAGTTTGGTGGATTTGCATTGGCGGGAAAATGATTGTCCCTGATGGAGGAGCATGGATAATATCAGAAACTGAAACGAAAATGACATTGGTAATGTGTGGAGTGTTTTTTGTGATATGATGTTAGAATTTCTCATTCTCTTTGCCTTACTCAGTGCTGTATTTTGAATGCAAGCTTTAAATTACCGACCAAATATTGGATTCAGTGAGAGTTGTTTGTTAAGTATTAGGCCCTCTGTATTTCCAATGTGTACTATGTTGGCTATTTGAATCCGCATTGTAATAAAAAGCACATGGCACAGATTCAGGCTATTATATCATACCGATTAGTAATAGGGACTACTGATTGACAAAAATATTTCAAAGGTTTACACTGCGTAAAACGTGCACGCTTTGAAGCGAATGCACGTGCATGAACACACACACAGACACACGCGCACACACATGCACACACACACACACACACACCATCATCATCCACCCAACAACATCCCTACCACACACACACCTTGGCGCTTCAAATATATAGAATATTTTTCAACAGCAACAACATGAAACAAGAAGGGCAAAGCCCATACGACTCACATGGTTGACCTTGACCTTTATATGACCTTGACCTTCAGGTGACCTTCAAGGTCAAGGTCAAACAACTAAACATATCAATGACATCATACACGAAGAAATGCTTTACACATTTTTCCTACCAAAATACATGTGACCTTGACCCAAGGTCAAGGTCATCCAAGGTCATGCAACACAAAGCTGTTAATTCAAGACATAGGAAGCACAATGGTGCTTATTGGCACTTTCTACCATGAGATATGGTCACTTTTAGTGGTTCACTACCCCATTTTGGTCACATTTCATAAGGGTCAAAGTGACCTTGACCTTGATGATATGTGACCAAATGTGTCTCATGATGAAAGTATAACATGTGCCCCACATAATTATTAAGTTTGAAACAGTTATCTTCCATAGTTCAGGGTCAAGGTCACTTCAAAATATGTATACAATCCAACTTTGAAGAGCTCCTGTGACCTTGACCTTGAAGCAAGGTCAACCAAACTGGTATCAAAAGATAGGGCTTGCTTTGACCTATATACCACTTGTAGCTAAGGTCGCCATTCTCAATAACGTGGGAGAAAATTGGGAAAATGTGAAAAATGACTGTTTTTGAGACCACATTTATGGCTCCTGTGACCTTGACCTTGAAGCAAGGTCAAGTCACTATGTATATTTTTTGAGGCCTTGTCATCATACACCATCATGCCACATTTGGTGTTGATAGACTTAATAGTCTCCGAGAAAAATCCAACGTTTAAGTTTTTTACGGACGCCCGCCCGGACGGACGGACGGACGGACGGACGGACGGACGGACGGACGGACGACACGGCTCAGTACATAGACTCACTTTTGCTTCGCATGTGAGTCAAAAATCTACCATTGATCTATTCTTTATAGTATTCAAACACAATTAACGTGTACATTTCATTGCAAATTTCCAACTCGCAAGGCTGATGTGTCGACTGAGGCACAAGAACATTCCTGTTGACAACTCTACCGCATGGTTTGTGCTTTTCTTTTTCTCTTTCACTACTCATGCTGTTACCATCATCTTCAACTACGCATTTCATCTAAAAACCAATTCAAAAGGCCATTCAAATGCAAGATTTTAAAAGCTATTACAAAAATACAATACGATTTTCCCTTACACTAACATTACCAAAATGTTTCAATCAAAGATCATGTATTTAGTTTGCATTTGGTAGTACTTTAATGTGATTTTTAAGTTGAAATGTAATGGACGATTTCATTATCTCCCTAATAAAGTTCCTATGGAGGCTTGTAGAAATGAAATGTTCTGGGCCAGGAGAGGGCTTTTAGCTGTGTAATTAAGAAATATAGATGAATGAATCTGCTTGGCATATAATTATGGCTGACATACCTTTGAAAAAAGTGGGTGTGGAGGAGTGGGGGTGGGGGTGGGGGTGGGGGTGGGGGTGGGGAGAGAGAGAAAGAGAGAGAGAGAGAGAGAGAGAGAGAGAGAGAGAGAGAAAGAGAGAAAGAGAGAGAGAGAAAGAGAGAGAGAGAGAGAGAGAGAGAGAGAGAGAGAGAGAGAGAGAGAGAGAGAGAGAGAGAGAGAGAGAGTCAGGAGGAAAATGGGATTAAATGAAAAAATATGAAAGCAAGTGTGCAAGCAAAACACATCTGTTTGCAAGATTTCTGTTGGTGCTTGTCCACAATACAAGGGTGGTTATTTTTGTTTGGACAAAGCTACAGAATATTCTGCTTCATGTGATGACATCAGTTGTGTACATGGTGTACAAAGAGGCAGTGTATTATCAAGACCACATGTGTACATACTGTATATGCTGACATTATATGACAATGTTGTTCAGTGAGCGTCACATTTTGTGTGTCAAAGTGCGTATGGCATGTCACGAAGATGTGTACCATAATTTATTCAATTGGAGAAGACCAAAGTGTCTTTGTAAATAGCACAATTATCACCACTAGCCTATTTGTGCGATGATTAGAGGTCAAGTCACTGATCTAGAGGTTTTTTTCAAAATGTACTTGACTGGCACTGCGATTATGTGAGAGTGCCTTTGCACCCAAATTCCCTTTCTTTGTGCTTTTGTAAAACCAGTCATCCGAAGGTGAGAACTTCATCTCATTTTTGAATTGCTTTGAACATAAGTTTTAAGTACATTGCATGTGTCTCACAAAAACATCAAATTGAAATGAACTTTTTAAGGACAAAAATTGCAAAAAAGATTAAATCAATTATTAAAACTGAGGAGTCTAGAGATATTTCGTTGGTCAAGAGCTAAAGAGCACAGACTTCATAACTGTTCATTTATTTCTAGATGAAACTAAAATGATCATAGAAACCTGTACATGCAGAATTCTTAAGCTCTTGCATCAGTATGAACTCTCTGTAGTGTTGCATAAATCCAAGAACTGGCAAGCAGTGCCCATTCCAGAGGAGCTACTTCTGGTAACCAGAAGCGGACGCCTTACTGGGAGGGAGGAAACACAGCAGCGCTCGGCTGTCTCACCTTCTCTCTTTGTGATCACTTCAGCCATTTTCTGTTCACTGCACTGGGGTCTGGGGACCCTGGGCACGCATTCAGTACCTGCCAATTTGCTGATGATACTCAAAAATTTCTGTACATAAGGCAACTTATTTGTGACATATCAGCACACTACCGGATCACTTCATCATCAACGAGTTTGGCATAAATGTTCTTAAGTGTTCTGAATCTTTGGAGTGCTTGCACATCCAAGGGGCTGTTGGTGTGGAGGCTGGCTCATGTGATGTAATCAGCTATTCCCACCTCTTTCTTTCACGCCTTTTCTCTCATCATTTGCATGACTTTTTTTCCTCTTCAAATACAATGTCATTCAGATAAACCAACACCCCCCCCCCCCATTTTCTTTATATCATGATGGTGAATGTAATTCTCAACCTTCATTGAATGACATTTGTGAGTAATAGATGTAACTTTTCAATTCCATTTATGTGTCCATTTTGAAGTTTGTTCCAGAAAGCCAACACTAACATCCTGAATGCAATTTAACACATGAAGCACCATCAGGGAGCTGGCTGTACTTGGTTATGAGTGAATGACCCAAAGCACTTTGTAGACAAGGTGTCCTGAAGTTTGAATCAGTGCACCCCACCCATAGACTTCAACAGCTGCCTCCAAGACACAGAGTCAAAGAGAACCAGTTGTATAGTCTTTTTTTGTTGTTGCAAATTTTATGTAGGTTAGCAGAGACTGCATTCACTGAGCAAGATAACCAGCATGGAAAAAGATAGTATCAATATAGAACACACAGAGTCATAAGAACCATACAAATGATTTCTTCTTCCATTACTCAATTATAACACATAACCTTAAAGAGTTGTTTTTTCTAATATGCCTGCAAATTGATATGCAGGCATCTTAGCTTGCTCTCCAAATGTTGGGACAATATGAAATCTTCCATCAAATTCATGTTACTATTTCATACTCTTGCTTTTGCCCTATTCATTAATTTGAAAGTTTCCTTGATGGGCCTGTGCCATAGCTCCTGAATACGATTTTTCATATCACCTCTCGAAAGAAGAAAAGGCGTGTCAGCGGGTAAATTGAAAATTCAAAATGGTTTTGTGTTCACTCAGAGACATTCCATTTCCCTTCCATTTTTGGCGAAATTGGCAAAAACCAGCCAGCCCCCTGTCAATGAGCAATACATCCATGTCAGGCTTTCTCCTCTGCTCTTTGGCTCTCAAAATTTATTCATCTAGGCATCTGAGTCAGCAAATGAAAGTCAATCCCAAAATGTGTGATGGCTTATGAACAAGATGCCATGCAACTACTTTTCCATTTGGATGTATTCATGAATATATCTCTTTTTTTCATAGATGTATTAGCAATGTTTACAATGCATTTTCATCAAATTGCCAGCTCTACTCTAGAAGTAAGCTATGACCTTTCCACTGACAACTAGAAAAGACAACTCAATGTGTTACTTAAAAGGAAAGGCAAGTCTGATTATCATGCACTCGTTCTGTTGAAACTTCTGTCTAGTGAGTTTCTGTTGAGAATGATCCCTACATCCCACACGTCTCTGTGCCCTACCTAACTCACAAGTTATTTCAGGACAGCCTCTTTGTTTCCTTTTGGTCAGCTGATGAGAGTTTGTGCGTGTACATATAGTTACATGTTGTTGTCCAACTGGCACACAGAGACATTCATTCACTGGCTTGGTGCTTGTGTCGTACAGCTGACATACTTGGTCCAATATCACACTTGTCCACTCAGACACAACCTCTCATGCTGCCCCTGTGCTCTGGCACAGAGGGGCCCAGTGTGTGCTCTGCTTCTCTGCTGTTGGATGTTGGTGCTCTCGGCTGCCTGGAGGGGCTAGAGCGTGAGAAAGCAAAATGCCAGCTCCATGTTGCTTCTTGAACCCACCATGTCACCTTGCTGGTGAGTTCTGGTCAGCATTGTTTGTTTGATTGACTTTGGCCAGACTGCGCATCTATTGTATCTCATTGATGACCACCCCACTAAAGTGTTTATCAACAAAGTCTGCTTCTGTCATTCCTACTGTATGCCAATGAACTTTTTTAAATAGACTATATGACAAACCAGAGAGCAAAAGAGAGAGAGAGAGACCAAAAAAATGAGGACTCACATGGAAAGAAATCATTTTTAGAATGTTTATTCATTTTGATCAGTAGTGTTTTCTGTGTGCTTTGTGTGTGTGAGTGTGTGTGTGTGTGTGTGTGTGTGTGTGTGTGTGTGTGTGTGTGTGTGTGTGTGTGTGTGTGTGTGTGTGTGTGCGTGTGTGTGTGTGTGTGCAGTGTGTGAGTGTGTGTGCATATGTGTGTGCATATGTGTGTGTATGTGTGTGTGCATGTGTGTGTGTGTGCATGTGGTGTGTGTGTGTGTGTGTGTGTGTGTGTGTGTGTGTGTGTGCAGTGTGTGAGTGTGTGTGTGCATGTGTGTGTGTGTGTGTGTATGTGTGTGTGCAGTGTGTGAGTGTGTGTGTGCATATGTGTGTGTATGTGTGTGTGCATGTGTGTGTGTGCATGTGTGTGTGTGTGCATGTGTGTGCAAGAGCCACAGCCTACGAGTGTGTGCACCTACATGTGAACATGTGTATGTGTAAATTCTCTGTTCATGAAAGATTATGGAGATACCAATATGTTTCGTCATTATGACCATAACTTCCCGAGTTGGCAGCACAGAGTACACAATATCATTTGCAGGCTGAGTGATATTGAAACTAATGACAACACGTACGTCTTGAAGAACTTGCCTGGAGACACCAAAAAACTTATCATTCAGCTATTACCACAGCAAACCAGACAATATGTCTTCCTGCAGAGTTTCTGATGCAACAAGAAAACTGTCCTCCATTCATTTGACTAATGGGATTCCTGTGGCCTGGGGGAGGCCTGCACAAGAGATGAAAAAGAACACTGGATGCGAGGGCAGAATCAGCAGGAAACTCGTCAGAAGCTGTAACACAATCACTCCTGCTTGTGCCAAATGACAGAAAACGAGCAGCTTCAGTGTGCACTGTCTGCTGTAGCAAGAACTGCAATGTCAGGCAACTGGGCCTGACAGTGGAGACCAGCTGCAAATGTATGGAAATATTCATGCCTTGGAAGAAATCTGTTTCCCTCCTCTCTGCTGAAGATTGGTGGGGCCCCCAGTGAACGTAACATCATAGTATATCTGGATAGTTAATGGATTATGAATGACATCACTGTGCACATGTCAAAGATGCCATGTCATCAGTTCACTGTTTTGACTTGTTTATCCCATTATGACCTACAGCGTGTGATGAA
>JAWQFJ010002186.1:67953-82953 GCA_034096865.1 Theodoxus fluviatilis | reverse complement strand
TTTCTGGGATTGCGTGACAGCAGGGCTGCTTTCCTCTCGACCTGCCTGTCAAAGTGCCATGCTCCTGGCTCGTGACCCAGGCTCCTGCTCCAAGGCGATTGGTTGCTGGAGAGAATGCAGTGGATTGGTTCAAATCATGTATGAACTTTCATGAGAACGTAGATGACTACGGCACTTCAAATGTGATGACAACCACGCCACTCATGTTATGAGTTTGGCCCGCTTCCTGGCTGAAAGCTGCTTTTTCGATGAAGCTTCGTTAACAGGGAAAGGCCAAGAAGTTTGGAAGGGAGAGCATGATTATCTTTTGGGGGGTGGGGGTGGGGTGGGGGGTTGGGGGGGTGGGGGGGTTGAGATGAGGGAGGCGGTTGTCTTCCAATACGTATGTTAATATACAATACAAAGAATACGTCGTCAAAAGTATATCTCTGTCTGCCTGTCTGTTCGTCCGTCCGTCCGTCCGCCTGTCCGCCTCTGTGTGTGTGTGTGTGTGTGTGTGTGTGTGTGTGTGTGTGTGTGTGTGTGTGTGTGTGTGTGGGTGTGTGTGTGTCTGTCTGTCTGCCTGTCTGCCTGCCTGCCTGCCTGCCTGCCTGCCTGCCTATCTGTCTGTCTGTCTGTCGGTCGGTCGGTCGGTCGGTCGGTCGGTCGGTCTGTCTGTCTGTCTGTCTGTCTGTCTGTCTGTCTGTCTGTCTGTCTGTCTGTCTGTCTGTCTGTCTGTCTGTCTGTCTGTCTGTCTGTCTGTCTGTTTGTGTCGGTGTGTCTGTCTGTGTGTCTGTGTCTGTGTGTCTGTCTGTGTGTCTGTGTGACTGTCTGTCCATCTGACTGTCTGTCTGTCTGTCTGTCTGTCGGTCCGTCTGTCTGTCTGTCTGTATGTTTGTGTCTATGTGTCTGTCTGTCTGTGTGTCTGTCTGTCTGTGTGTCTGTGTGTCTGTCTGTTTGTCTGTGTGTCTGTCTGTGTGTCTGTCTGTCTGTCTGTCTGTCTGGGCTGTCTGTCTGTCTGTCTGGTCTGGCTGGTCTGGCTGGTCTGGCTGGTCAGTCTGTCTGTAGTCTGTCTGTGTGTCTGTGTGTCTGTCTGTGTGTTTGTCTGTGTGTCTGTCTTTCTGTCTGTCTGTGTGTCTGTCTGTGTGTTTGTCTGTGTGTCTGTCTGTGTGTCTGTCTTTCTGTCTGTCTGTGTGTCTGTCTGTGTGTCTGTCTTTCTGTCTGTCTGTGTCTATCTGTGTGTCTGTCTGTCTGTCTGTCTGTCTGTCTGTCTGTCTGTCTGTCTGTCTGTCCGTCCGTCCGTCCGTCCGTCCGTCCGTCCGTCCGTCTGTCTCTCTGTCTGGTCTGTCTGGTCTGTCTGGTCTGTCTGTCTGTCTGTCTGTCTGTCTGTCTGTCTGTCTGTCTGTCTGTCTGTCTGTCTGTCTGTCTGTCTGTCTGTCTGGCTAGCTAACTGGCTGGCTGTATGTGTGTGTGTGTGTGTGTGTGTGTGTGTGTGTGTGTGTGTGTGTGTGTGTGTGTGTGTGTGTGTGTGTGTGTGTGTGTGTGTGTGTGTGTGTGTGTCTGTACATCTCACCCGTCACACACACTCCCTTGTCTCAATACATATATACAGTTTCATAAAAAAAACATTATTCATATCCAAAGCGTATTCTTCCATCTCCAACCACCTTAACCCTATCACTTCCACAACATTCTTACAACTCCCCCAGTCTCTGATCTACGCATAACGCATCCACCTACTCTTCGACCTCATGTCAGACTCCTACATGATAAGGAGATACAAAGCAGATGTATACGTGAAATAGCACAGTGCCACAATGATTGCGAGCACATTTTGCATGGGGGTTGGTGGTGGATTAGCATCTGCTGTGTTCTTGTTTTCAAAATTGGCAGACTTCCCCTTGATGGAATAGTGACTGCCAAGTCTGAGAAAGCGTTGCGCGAGTCTTGATGTATGGACTGAGCTTCTGTTGTATTATGATAACTGCCTGTCTGAAGATGTCAACTGACGTCAGTGGAGTGCCGGTAATAGTTTTGCTCTGTCCGCTTTTTTCTTGGGATAAATTAGAAACCGATAGCACTTGCTACCTAAAGCCACAGCACAAAAGACTGTCAGAACAACCTCCTTTGTTGCTCTACAAAGCACGGTAGACGATGAAATATCAGTGTAAGTTGACAGCTGTCGTACGTTCTGTTTGCTTGCACTTAGAAAACAAAAAATGTGCAGACGAAGTTTCAAGATAAAAGGTACGTGCAAGTGCCCGAAATGTTTCGATGGCAGCACAATGAACGATCTCTGATTTTACATTCTAAAAATAGTTTCAATAACGCAATTGTTTTGGAGGAAGGCGAGACATTTCGACATGTTTTGATCTTTTTGAACCGCTCTTCTGTATTTAATCGGGCAACTTTGCTTTATATCCTAGTGGCTGTGATGTTGATGCGAGTGCATTGATTTGCACGAGACGTGACAAGATCGCATACCTGAATAGACAAGCATGGAGCAGATGGCTCACCCAAAAATTGCAAATCTTCTGATCAACCAACAGCTGCAAAGATTAGCATGTGGAGGAGGTTGGAGCTCATGTTTCAAATATTGAGTCAACAACATTCCCTCCTTCTCGTCAGACTACAAGTTGTTATTGAGGGTAATTTCCACAGTCAGAGTAGCTATTTCTGGCGACACCAGCGCCTTGCGCCAACTGTCTTTGTAGGACGAAGTTAGAGGATTAGAGGAGGAGAGTTGCTCTTTGCACAGAAAGAGAGTGCATGAACTCACTGTAACCCGATACGGCAAAGCCCTTCTCTGCGTTCTTTCTTGGAATCATTAGTGTCGGTGGTGAATTTTTCATGGACCAGCCTCGACGAGCGAGTGTTGCATCATTTGTCGATACCTCCGACTGCAACTTTCGCGAAGGCTCGTTTGTGGTCACCAGTCCTCAGGAAGGGAGTGTGGATGCTTCATTTGACTAGTTCCAGCACATCAGCAAATGGTTATACTGCTCCCAGAACAGCTGATGCCTCATTAGTGCTCAATGGAGTATCTCTAACGATGTTGATACAACCTCGGGAAACTGATATGTGGAGTAATGTGCTGAACGTCAGTACGTTTCAGTCACATGTAATGATGACGAGTTGAGGATAATCAAATGAGAGAATGGTTGCTTTTCCTGCCCCACGAAATTTATGGCCTGTAGTGACTATATGATTGGTGTTCACATGCGCAGCAGTGGCCTGAACAAAACGAAACAGAAAAAATGTACTCCAGCAAGGGCTGAAATTGACATGATAAAGGTATTACAAATAATTACTATCGACTGCCGTGAAACATGCAGGGTATAAGGAAAGGAATCACTTTCCTTGTTTGCAGAAATGGAGGGAGAGAGAGAGAGAGAGAGAGAGAGAGAGAGAGAGAGAGAGAGAGAGAGAGAATGGGGTAACACAGAGAGAGAGAAAATGGGGTAATAGAGAGAGAGAGAGAGAGTAAGAGTGAGAGAGAGAGAGAGATAGAGAGAGAGCGGGAGAAAGAGAGGATGGGGTAAACAAAGAGGGAAGAGATCGCAGATCACGCACTAACTCGCACGCCTGTACGCACACAAATATATTCAGGCAGGCAGGCAAGTAGGCACACACACTCGCGCGTGCGCGCGCACACACACACACACTCACACACACACACACACATACAAGCACACACAAACACACACGCACACACACACTCACTCACCCACTCACTCACTCACTCACTCACTCACTCACTCACTCACTCACTCACTCACTCACTCACTCACTCACTCACTCACTCACTCACTCACTCACTCACTCACTCACTCACTCACTCACTCACTCACTCACTCACTCACTCACTCACTCACTCACTCACTCACTCACTCACACTCACGCACTCACTCACTCACTTACTCACTTACTCACTCACTCACTCACTCACTCACTCACTCACTCACTCACTCACTCACTCACTCACTCTCACTCTCTCACTCTCTTACTCTCTCACACTCACGCGCTCGCACGCGCGCACACACACGCACACACACACACACACACACACACACACACACACACATCACAGGCAGCCGGGCAGCCAGGCATGTAAGCAAGCAGAGAAATGGACAGAGCGTGAGATTGGGATAGAAAATGAGCTGCGACCACGAGAGATATACTCAGTACACTGACAGACAACACAAAGATACAGAGAGACAGAAATACGGAAAGAGACACGTACGTGTATTTTGGGATGGGGTGGGGGACCCATTGAGGGAGAACAGGGATATTTTCAAAATGCTCGCATATCGATTGAGAACATCATTAATGACGGCACACGCATTCAAAGCGAGAGCGTGGAGGACTTCATCAAGGCAAAGCTGAGGCAAGGACAGCTTGCCCCACATCCTTCCTGGCCTGGCCGCCCACTCCGTACCAGGGCGGAGCGTGACGTACTACCTGGACTGGGGACGGCCAATCGATGCAGGGCGCCAGCGCGGCGCGTCATCGCACCGTCAGGCCAGAAAGGCGCTCGCGGGCGTCCTCCCTTCCTGACGACCAGCCTCCGCCGAGCTGGCAGCGGCGACAGAGCAAGCAACGGGCAGACTGAAACTGGTTCCACTGAGCGGGGTGAACCCAGGCCACAGCCAGGAATCCCCTGGCCCCAGTGGTGACCTGGGCGGGAGGGGCTGAGAGGACTCAGGGTCTATCGATTGCTGCCGCTGGATTGGGACCTTCCCCTGCCTGCCCGCCTGCCTGCCACTGTTTAGGGCAGGCCCGGTGCCGTGGAAAACCCCTTCCCAGTGTTTTGATGTTAGCTACTGGAATATGATTTACCTTGAGAGGAACAGAAAGGAGTGTAGAAGGGGGACGGGGAGATGGAATGGTCAAAGAGAAGGAAAGGAAAAAGTTTGGTGGTATGCGTACGTGTAGGTTTTTTTTTTTTTTTTTTTTTTTTGGGGGGGGTGTTTATATGTATGAGTGTGTGCGTGCGTGCGTGCGCGCGCGCGCGCGTGTGTATAGGTATGCACGCGCGCGAATGTGTGTTTGTATGTGCTTATGCGGATGTTTGTACATGTGTGTGTCCACCTGTGTACGCTCGCGCTCGTGTTCATATTCGTGTTTGTACGTGTAGCATACATATTTTGCGTTTGTAAAAGAATTCAGCGCGTTTAATTCTATACCCGGCTTTCAAAGGAACGCCGCCTCGCAAATACATGCTATGAGTAATCCCTTGCTCTCAACGTAGCATTAACTTTTACTCATGAAAGCGTTTCCTCCGCTACATTTTCTTGTAATAGTGAGGTGGTTCAAATAAAATAACACTGAGGTGTGCTAAATTTACTCAGACCAATTTGAAACTATTTGATAATCAGCCAGCAACGGTTCCAACGCACATCTATGTGTTTCCTTTCACAGTCCTTCATGTGGGTGCGGTGTAAGAATGTGCACGTCGGGAATCGTTAAGCGATTCGTAGAAGGCGCTATATTTAATTAAAGAGTGGAAGTCTGACATGTTTTAGTTCCAACCAAGTGCACCCATTAAGTATTCAATGAAATTACATAGATTACGAAGGCTCAGTGGACGCAAAAACTCATCCATCAATGCAAAGGTCCATCCATTCATCCATGCAGCTATCCATCAATGCAACTGTCAATTCATCCATTCAAACATCCATGATCCATCCATCCATCTACCCATCCATCCTTTCATGACATTGTGTAGTCACTGCTAGCCTCTGCTTTAAAGCGGTTCTCCCCACCCGCAACGTTTGGGTTGCCATAGCAACCACGACAGATCGTAAGGCGTGCCCTAAAGACCAGTGAGTGTACTGTCGTAAAGTCCCCTTTGTCACAACGTTTCTGGACAATACTTCAGGTATTGTTGCATCGAAAGATTGGTTGAGATCTTATTATACAAAGGTTGCAAAATCATTCAAGAATTGACCGTGTTTTGGTGACAGTAGCTAGTGTGTGTACCTTCAGCAGAATGCTTCCTCCTCCGTCCTTTCACCTGAAAAGGTATAGCTCCAGCATGCCTGCAGGACTAGTTCTCTGTTAGAATGCGGTTTCCTAAAGTTTGAATTTTCAAGCTGTTTTAGGCCCGCTGGCATGGTGTCAGAGGCACACTTGTCGATTGTTATTATCCAAATAGTGAGTAATTGTGTAGTCCTGGTATCTTGGATAAACTACAACAATCTAAAACTTTTAAAGCGTAGAATTACTACCCAGGAGATTTGAAAAAAAAAACTAGTTTTCTCTCCCTAATCGGCGTAATGAAGCATTCTGCATGAATGCTCTCGTAGACAATTCATTTTAGTCGTTACCTGAAACCTTTGATGCTCAGGAAGCTGATGTTGTTAAATCTGGAATGCTATAATATTACATGTACTTCATCTTTCCATCTTTTCTTCGCTGGGGATGATGAATGAACTGTCCGGTCAAAGTTAAACGCCGTTGGTAAATGAAATGCCTGCTGCCTTTGACTGCAGTGCACAAGGCAGGCACGAATGAATGTCTGTAAGTGAACATTGCTATAAAAACCGTTACATCCTTTCATACTCTCATGGAATGATCCAGACTCCAAAAAAACTCTCTTGACTGATCCACGCCAATTACAACGTTTCTTTCGATAATATTAGATGTTTTGCTGATTTGAACATAATTCACATCCACATTAATCTTTCTTTTGTACACTCCAAGAGGCCCTCTTTAGAACATCTTTGACCATGTATTAGCACGTGTGACGTGCTTTGGTGGGGGAGGGGTTAGAGGGTGTTGCAAGGGGGGGGGGGGGGAAAATTGGTTTATACTATTCATATTTCGTTTTCAATTATTCGTGGGAAGCATGTGCCTGTTTCGATAAGTGTGATGTCGGATAGTAGTGCTCTGGTCATTGGTTGAGGTCGCGAATGTGTGGATATGCTCTCACTTTGCAATTTTGCTCGCGTCTGGCTAGACCTGGCTCGTTCCATGTATCCAGGCACGAAGATGAGTGACCCAGTTTATATGGCCTTCCCCCACCCGCTCGCCTTCACCGTCCAACACGCTTTGCCCAAGCGCTTATTCCCACATCCAGAACCCCCACCCATCCACCTGTTTCCACCTCGCAAACCCATTAACCTGATCCAGCTTCCCAGATCAACTCCCTAGTCACTTATCCCCCTCTTTCCAAATTTGCTGTCGATCCTCCTATTCCCTCTTCTCAAATCCACTCTCTACCCGCCTTTGTCCGTCTCTGAAATCCATTTCCCATCCTCATATTCCCATTTCCTGCTCCATTTCCTACCCACCATTTGCCTGTGGGTTGGGGGTAAGAATAACCCACCGCGTCTCCCTCTGAGATTCGTACGAGGCGAATAACGAGGGATGCAATAGGCCTAACTTGACTTGCTCTTGACTAGTGCCAGGGATTTGGTAATCAAGTACCTTACATAACCTACAAAAGCTGATAGGCCATAAGATGTCATTCATTCATTCATTCATTCATTTATTCTTTACTTCCTACCAACCAATCCCCACTTTGCTGTCCCTCTTCTACCCATGTATTCCCATTCCCCAATGCCACACTATATCCACCCATTTATCAGCTCCTAAACCCACCTCCATTCAGCTCTGCATCTCGAAACTGAACTCGCTACCCAACCAACACCTCGTTCGCTGACTGGAACAGATATTCTCACAACACATGTGACGTCATCCATTTCATACGACCTGTCTGACACGTCGCTCACGGCACGCACATCTTCCTGTTGTCATGGTAACGGTAGATGCTGCTGTCACAATGTCAGGATATATAGTGTCACTCTTGAAAGCTGTCCACAGCCAACAACCGGGAGTAGCCATACACCTCGAGTGAGAACAGGTACACGCGTGGGTAACGAATGCAGCATCGAATGTATTGACTTGATTCGATGTGTGTGTGTGTGTGTGTGTGTGTATGCACGTGTGTGTGTGTTGTGTGCATGTTTGTGTATGAGGGCATCTCTGTATGTAAATGCACATGCAAGCGCGCATGCGTATATGTGAATGCCCCTGGGTGTGTGCATATGTGGCAATGGGTGGTTGGATTCGTGTGTCTGTGTATGCATTCACATGTGTGTTTGATGCATGCACGCGCTCATGCGCGAGCTATTATAAAGATATACGTTCACGGCTTTGAAAACAACTGCGATTGTGGCGAACTAGCACTACAGGCTTGGTCAGAGCCGTAACCCAACTTCCTTGCCACAAGTTCTGCGCATGTGACTTAGGGCAGGCAAACAGGTAGACAGAAAGGCAGGCAGGCAGGCAAGCAGGCGGGTGGGCAAGGCAGGCAGGCGGGCAGACAGACGTGCTGGCAGACATGTAGACAAACATTCACATACACACACGTACGCAAGCATGCACGCGCACGAACGCACACACACACACACAACACACACATATGCAAGCAAGCAGTCACGCGCACACACATTCACAGACACGCGCGCGCAACACAACACTTTTTTTCAAAGCAGGATGGATTGTGCTTTTACAATTATTTTGTCTTCATTTCAACTGTGATTCGTTAATGGAAATTCTGACAAAAAGCGAAATCATTTTCAGACATATTCCACGAAGAACCTTGTATGTACATGACACGGAAGATTTTGTGTCCAAGGACGCGTTCATTAAGGCCTTCTGAACTCAATCCTTGCCAGAGAAGATTGCAAGTGACTTTCGGAAAGCGCTCGATGAATCGATCGAGGTAAATCTTGAAAGGCCTGCGAGCTTTCGTCTGAAGGCATCCGAGAACTGGAACTATGTATTTTTGTGTCGACCTGGAAAAGTATTGATTGTCTTCTCACGCCCCTTCTTTGCATGAATTTGGCACAGCCAAATTATTTCGTTTTCAGTTTTATTCAGTTCTTCATGCGTCGAGTCAGCGAAATGTCTTCTTTTGATCTGCCTTTCGCAAGAGGCATCCTGCACTGTGTTTCAATTACTTGTGATTTTTCAGGCGTTGTCCTCGTGGATAACGCCCTTGCTACGCGCGGACTGCTGGGAAGCATGCCCATGGTGTTTGGTGATATGAGTCGAGTGTTCTGCAATGAATATGACAGATAATACGAGAGAGAGAGAGAGAGAGAGAGAGAGAGAGGGAGAGAGATAGAGAGAGAGGGAGAGAGATAGAGAGAGAGAGGGAGAGAGAGAGAGAGAGAGAGAGAGAGAAGAGAGAGAGAGAGAGAGGGAAGGAGGGAAGATGGAGAGAGAGAGGTGGGGGAAGAGAGAGAGGGGGAGAAAGAGAGAGAGACAGAGAGAGAGAGAGAGAGAGAGAGAGGATAGATATATATACATCTATATATATTGAGGGAAGATAGAAAAGGGGGGGGCTGCTTGGGGGGGGGGGGGGGGGGGGGGGGGCAAAGAGTACCATAATGGGATATGTAAGAGAAAAAATTGCGTTTAAAATTAAAAGACATGATAGGGAAAAATTCGAGGCGACTACGTATGCGCTTACTCAAATACAAGGAAGAATATGCACTAGATCTTTAAAATATCCGATAGTACAATATTCGTTTGACCTCAGACACGCATTGCAGCAGCAATAAAACGGAGCCAGTAACGATGTCCAGGCAGTCGCTGAAGCACCGCATCTTCGATTTTAAAACCATCAGAGACAATGAACCCCGGAGTTACGCCAAGGCATTGCACTCCAACCTCGTACGCGCCCAAGACAAAGAACTACATCGTGTGGAATCGCGTTTGTCGCGACAAAGCGTGTATTTCCTCAGCCTTTGACATGTGTGGAGTGCAAGCAGGTCAATTCTGGCAGGCAGAGAATCAATCTCCTGAAGACCAGAGACGGTCGTCATACATCCCCGCTTCGTCGTTCACCCGGAACGAAGACCTGACTCACTCCCCAGTCCTGCCGCGCCAGAACTGCAGCCCCCCGCCCAGAGTCAATAGTGCTCCGTCATTAGAACCTCAACTCGCATTAGCGTAAGTCTGTGTACAGATAATTGAAGTATTTTGTTCTTTCAAACTCATCGTGACATTTGGCATGGTCAGAGAACAGTCATATCGACTTCAATGAAAAAAAGTAATTCGTTTTGGTCGCACATGTTTAAAAATCTCTATTTTGGGAGTCGAAAAGCGTGGTCTGTAAGTCGAGCCTATTGTCACGAAAGAAAAGTTGCAATGGAAAATGGGTATAGAGGACGACTTTATCTATACACGGCCAGCTCCATGTGTGGAAAATTGCGCTCACGTCCGGTCGTTGGAGGAGCTTGGCAAGTCAGCATTCGAGTCAACTGCAGACCCAGAGACAAAAGCGCGTACACCTGAGCAGTTAGCACAAACTCAGTCTAAGAATGTCTTTATTGTCCTGGAGCGAAGTTTGGCCGGCTGCTGACCTAACTGAAGGTACTACACCCAGGGGTGTTGGCAAAGGGGTCTAGATGAGGCCCGGATGGAATGCTTCACTTGACCCGCAATGCTGCTTCAGGTTAAACAGAGCGAAGCAATATGGAGCTCCATTTTCCCATCGAGGTCAATTTGCAGCCTCGCTCAAGGAGATCATGTATCGATCTCGAACGAGGTTTCTGATTTGGTGGCAATGCCAGGAATTATTGATACACACTTATGTTTTGGGATTTAACAACGGGGGTGGCCTGCATTATTGAACGCCTTGTGGCCTTGCCAACCGACCCGCACACAAAGGAACCTTCGCTGTTTATCGATAGCGTTCAAAGCGCTCGATGAAAAGCAAGAGTAACTCCGGGTCGACCACTTTAGAGCGTTGCCATTGACTGCCGTGTAGGAAGCACAGTTTGAGAAGAATGTGTACATTGCATGGATGAGTGGGCTTCGTGGGCACGCGCAGCCAGTGCAGATCGATCATGACTGGAACCTCCCTGGTTTCAGGTGTGGATCATCATCATACTTATGAATCCGTCATACACTGTTTTTGTCATTTGTCATCATCTAAAAATGAACCGAGAGGTGGTCTCTTCTGCCCGGTGGAAAGGTGTGCAGGAAACGCATTTTTGATGAAGAGCGTACAAGGGTCCTCCAACATACCATTGCATGCTGTGTGTTTCCTCGTCACATTGTAGTCCGGACATTTGCATGATACAAAGTCAGGCCGAGAGGCTTTCGATCTGGATGAAGCAGGCCTTGCTCAAATGAGTGCTGACTACTGACCTATTGGATTGCTCTTATGTGTCGTTACATTTGCATGAACGAGGGACTGAACAGTGAGTTTGGAGCCAATGTCGGCAGTGAACATGTTAGGGCAAGATGTCGGTCTCAAGTTTAAGCACAGGTTGAAGTAAGCAATATTTTTTAATATCTAGACCCAAGTCTGGTAGGCTGAAACAGTAGAGGTCCTTAATTTTGTGGCATTTATCGAAGGTCTCAGGAGAGTCTGACACCGGGACATACTTTCTTAATGGGTTGAAAATGCCCTTCGAGTAAGAACTACATTCACATAGTGGAAATGGCTCGACATGGTTACCAAGCGGCCCACAGGGCTAAGTGTCACATGTGGATCCATCTCTTGAGGCACCTCTCATGCCTTACCAAAGAAAGATCTCAAGAATAATGCAAAGACTCTCACTCGAAAAGTAACGTTTTAGACGGTGCAGACACCAGAAGGAATTCGTATAGCAAAGCAACCCATGGTGAGGAAATCTGAGCTTGGCTTCACTCCGGCGAGTGAAACCCATCTCGACAATTCTCTAATAGTGCACGGCGCGGATTCTAGTCTCAGGTTCTCCGCTCCAGTCAGAGCCGAATCTCCTCTGACAGCATGAGATGTGCCGAGGCGTTCCAACAAGTAGTGAGAAAGACACCCGGGTGAAGCTGAGCTGTCACAGAATGGACGTGAACGTTGGTTCCAGCGTCCAGAAAATGCAGAAAGACTAGGAGCTGCTCGCAACACGACGTAATGCTTCTCTCAGACCGGATGAGAGCTCTTTAAATGTGGGAGACTGTAAACACACAGTCCGTCTTGCAGAAGCAGTGAGGCTGAAGCCTCCAGTGGGGATGGAGGGGAGATGGTTGGTAGGAGAGAAGGGGATTTAGGGTGGGTGGGACTGACAGGAGGGGGAAGAGAGAGAGAGAAAAGGGGTGGGGGTGGGACAAGAGAAGAGGGGAAGGAACGTTGAGGGGGTGAAAGCTAGGAGGAGCGTGGTGTGCGTGATGTGAGAGCGCCTCTAGCGGTCGCGAGGAGACAGGGGAGATTACCCCAGACAAGAGCGGCATGAACGCCTGGGGCAAGGTAACAACTCCTGGCCATTTAGCTCACCTGGCACGCACTCTCCACTCCACGCGTCTAAGCGTTTGCACTCTACAGCAGCAGCCTGCGTTTGATATACGGCACATGGTGATTTTCAGCTACGTGCCGTGCAGTTTTCCAGAGCATTCGGACGCAGCATTCCCGCAATGATGAACTGTACTCTACACAAGTCTTCTTAGGATACTTGAACTAGTTAAAGGGTAGAAGTCGGACATTTTAATTGCGGTTTTCTCACGCACAACGAGCTGAAACTACGTCATCCTACCCCCCTTTTGCACTTGGCCAGAATATGGGCCAAATGACTGATGCTCAACCAGCATATGACAAAGGACAAATACACACACGAATAGAAACCACGGACGGTTGGTTCCTAGTACCATTTTTACTGCACAGGGTACATTTCGAACCCAGCAATGGAGGACGTATCTCCATTACGCTCACATGTTCCCGGCTTCACCTATGGGTGGGCAGATGAAATGCGAATTTTATAACGATCTCGTCCAAAATTGCACCTTAGGATTCTAGCATCATGGAGTACTGCACCTGCTACGAAATCAACATGACTGAACGGTGAGTAGGTCAACGACTGGACTAGAACTGGGGAATAGCAACTTAGCAGGTATCAGATAGTGTATTACAAGTTTGAACAGAAGATATCATTCAGTTATGTATTCATTTTTTAGATGCAGAAACAGGATCAATGCTGCTTTATATACAACGTGAAATATGCAGATACACGAAAAATGGAGTTGTTGGTGCAAACGCAAAATCAGAACCAGACGGTAGCAAGTGCAATACCGCTTTCAAGTTTAGCGACATGAATGTTGGCAGCACTCAGTATTTGAAAAAGTAACATCGTAAATCGGCTGGGGAAGGAATACGTGCCATTGTGAGGCAGAGCTTTTCTCCGTTGATAACCCAAGAACAATTATCCGAGAAGGATATGGCCACCAGGAGGAAGACGTCTCGACTATCTCAGCTTGGGATCGTTACTTGCCGCTGCACAGACGCACTCCACAGCAGGTGGCGAAATGGGCAAAGGGAGAAGACGGAAAGAGAGGGCCAGTGTTTTCTTCGGTCGTCCAAAGGGCAACTGTATGAAGAGATCGATAGCACTTTTCGTTTGACATTCAGAGAAAAAGTCCCCGCGAAAATGCAAAGAAGTACACGGGCAAATTACAAATGGAGGGAAAAGGTCCCACGAGCAGGCTAAAGCTGCAGTGACTGCGTATGGACGGCTTTTTGCTGTTAATGAAAAAGCTGCAGGGCTTCTCCGTGTTTGTTCAACGCGTCGTGCAAGCTGTTTGCAGATGTCTTCCTGCTACCCCGACTTTGCCAGCATAGACTTTGCCGACCTGCTTCATAAAATTTTCAAAGGACTGCTTAGGGAGTCTCGCTCGTTTCAAGACCTGTTTTGTAGTCAACCTCTCGTTTCTCATTTCTGCAAGAGCTTATCAGGTTTTCGACCACTGGTAAACTGTCTATTGAACATTTTTGCTGTTTCATTCACCATCATAGCAAAACCCATGACCGTATCATGCCAAACAAATAATAGTCTCATTCTAGTTAAGGAGTTGGCGGTGTTGCTGTGTGTAGTAACCCCAAAGATTTTTTTCTAAATACAGGGTGACACAAAAAAGTATCATCACCTAAACTTGAATAACTGTTGAAATATTCCATCAATTCTTTTACTTTTTTCAATTCATCAAGAAGAAGCCTTGCTCTGTGAGTGCACCAAAGTAGAACTTCGAGATGCCTTGGACCACTGAGCAAAATATATTTATAGTCGAGGCATATTTTCGGCTGAAGTCTATTCATGCAGCTCAGCTGCAATTCAGACAACGGTTCGAATGTCGGGAATTTCCTCTCCACAGGACGATCTACAGTTGGGTCAACAAGTTCAGAACCCATGGGACTGTGCTAAACCTAAATGGTAAAGACACTAACAGACAATCACACTCTGGATGACCAAAATCATCAAGGACACCACCCAACGTTGCTGCAGTCAGAGACTCTGTTGCCAGCAGCCCAAGCAAGTCTGTGCGTTGTCGACGTCAAGATCTTGGAATCAACCGGGAGTCCGTGAGGAGAATTTTGATCTCAGAACTCCACTTGTATCCTTAAGAATACAGATTAAACAAAAGCTTACACCTGAAGACATGAGGAAGCGAGGGATGGCTACGGCAGCGTTTCCCTGACCGACTGATCAGCCGCAGATGTGACCCAGAGTGGTCGCCGCATTCACCGGACTTGAACCCCCCAGATTTTTATCTGTGGGGATAACTAAAGGACAGGGTGTATGTAAACATCCCCCAGACCATCCCAGACCTGAAGGCAGCAATCACAGCAGCCATAAGAGCGATCCCAATGGAGGAGTGCGAGAGGGTCCAAGTGTGTTTGCAGCACCAGGGAGCACACTTGGAGCACATTTTGGATCGCCAGTGACACAGAGAGTTTTTGAAGTACAGATGTGAAACTTTAGGGATGTCTGCTACATACACTTGACCTAATGTCACCAAAGTTTTGTGTAGATCTAGGTAAAATTTTGAAAGTTATTCGAATGTTGGTGATGATACTCTTTTTGTGTCACCCTGTACATTGTTGGTTTCTTAATTACAAATGTGTATTTACAGTAGCTCGATGTCTTCAAAGGTCTGACGTTGTCTCTGCGCTGGGAAGTAGTATGCTATGTGGGGTAGGGCGTTTTTCCACTCATCTCTTGCACTACTTAATTAAATTGCACGCGCCATAGCTGC
>JAWQFJ010002186.1:60453-65453 GCA_034096865.1 Theodoxus fluviatilis | reverse complement strand
GAGAAAACTCCTGGGCACCACCGGCAAGGCCCGAAGTCTCGACATGACGGAGCAGAGCCGCAACGAGTCCGCTCAGCAGATGTCCTCCTCCTACGCCGGGGAGCTCCCTAAGCTCCACCGCACGGGAAGCCTGGGCTCCAGCGGTCTGACGGCCCAGGACGAGACGGACGCCATCATCGACTCTCTGATCAACATCTATGGCATCCCCATCACTGAGGCCATGAAGTCACTCAAGCGGCGCCTGCAGGAGGAGTTGAGGCGGGTTACACTGGACCGCAAGCGCAAGATCGAGGAGCTGGGGGAGATTCGCGCCCTGCAGATGCAGATCGGAGCGCTCAAGCTGGACGCCGACGCCTACGCCATGGCCAAGCACGGCTATGTCTTGGGACGAGGGGGCAACAGCAACCCCAAGCGTCCGTCCTCCAACCCCAGCTCACTGGACGGCCAGGATTCAAGGGAGTCAAGGAAGAAAGGCGGTATGTCCCCATCGGCCCCCCTCACTCCCCGCTCCTCCCCTCAGGTTACCCCTCGGCGCCAACGGCATAAGCGCCAGTCGTCGGACCCAATGATCTCCAAGTTTTCTCCCATTAAGGAGGACAAGGACATCGAGGGAGACTTCCAGGCCAAATTGACTGAGTCTTTAGACTCGCGTCTCTCCAAGAACTCTACGGACGACAGCTCACAGTCAGGTGTCAGCGACTCAGAGAGTACGCGTTCCGAGCCAGCGTCGACAGACCGCTACAAGAAGATCAAGCCGTCAGCCTACGCCCGCATGTTCTACACAGGCAAGACAAGCTCGCATGAGAAGGTGCAGTCGACGGACATCACGGATCGCTCGTGCAGTGGGGGAGCGCCCCTCACGGGGTCAAGGTCAGAGAACCAGCTGGGAATGAGATCAGGTTCGGGATCAAGGACGCCTACCTACTACTCGGACGACGACGAACGGAAGGTCCGAGAAGAGAAGAAAATGCAGCTGCAGTACGAGATCGAGCTGCGCAAGCGGCAGCTGGAAGAAACGGCGCGGCTAAAGTCTGAGCTACTCAAACTGGCCCGGGCCCGCCAGGCTCTGGCTCACAGCTACGACGACCTCCCCGGGAGGTATGCCCCTCCCTATCCTCCAGCCCGCCCCATCCCCACCGGCATCATCCGCCCCATCGACGACGAGCAGCGCTGCTATGGCAGCTTGGACCGCCACCGCGACCATCACCACCGCGACCGCCATCGAGACGACTTTGACCCTTACGCCGATCCTCGGGAACTCCGAGGTAGAGGTGGCGGTGGCGATGCTAGTGCTGGCGGACGAAGTGGAGGAGGTGGAGGAGGAGGCGGAGGAGGAGGAAGCGGAGGAGGAGGGGGAGGAGGTGGAATGGACTACCACGACAGAAGGGACTCCAGTCCTGCGACGCCTTACCGGAGCCACGCCAACTACAGCTCGACAGAGTACCTGGCCCACAAACAGGAAGCGTATCGAAAGTACAAGTGCGACGAATACGATCCCTACGGCCACCAAGGTCATTACGCCAGGGCGGACAGCTACGGGGAGCCAGATCCCATGGGAAGCGCGCCTGCCTTGACGCGACGCATGGACCAGTCCCTCCCCACGGTGGCGGGGATGGACGGGATGGGGGGTCCGGGCATGAGGGAGGCTCGTCTTTCTGCCAGCGTCACGCTGCCCGAGATGTACTCGGCGCGAGGGGAGATGCAATTCATGCCCCCCCGGGACGCGCAGTCCACCTTCTCGGAGTCCGAGGGCAGTCCCGCCTCGGACTTCACGCCCGCCATGCCTCTGCTGGACGACGTGACCACCAAGTCCCGCAACATCATCCACAACATCGGCACCGGCTCCAGGCCCGTGTCAGCCGAGTACAACCTGCCCGGAGGCATTGAAGGTCAGTCCTTAACCTTGACTGTCCTTGTCCTCACTGTGTTCGTGTGTTTGTTTGTTCGTTTGTTTACATATACGTCTCTGGGTGGGTGTGCAGGTGTGTGTGTGTGTGTGTTTGTTTGTGTGTATGTGTGTATATGTGTGTATGTGTTTGTGTGTTTGTGTGTATGTGTGTGTATGTGTGTATATGTGTGTGTTTGTGTGTATGTATGTGTGTGTATGTGTGTGTGTGTATGTGTGTGTGTGTGTGTGTGTGTGTGTGTGTGTGTGTGTGTGTGTGAAGTTGGCTTCAAAGAGGTAATTTATTATCAGGAGAGACCATGACCGCTGTCGAAAGCTCCTGAAAAACATTTTCTGTCTTTGCTCTTTGGTCATCTTCCGGACTTGCTTTTTTTGTGCAGGCTTTTGTACGTATTCCTCATCGTTTTCAATATTTTGACGATTAGAGTTTGAATATCGTAGGAAGTCTTCTTAGTGTTCATATGATTATTATAAGTCAAACTGGCGCCGGGGGATAGCTCTGTGTGTGCAGTTTGTTCGCCACGATCCTGACATATACTCGTTACAAAAATGGCCATTATCCTTCCTTGGTGAAAAAAAAACACTGCAAAACCGTTCGTACCCGGTTGTGGCATTTCGTGAGGAAGTAATACGGAGTATAAAAGTGTTTTGTGAAATTGGTTTGAAAGGAGTTACAAAAGTATTCGTGTGTCTGTCCTTATCAACTCTTATGAAGGGAAATGTGTTCCCGTTTATTTTGGCATGAGAGATCATCACACACGCTTACGTTTTACTATTTGATTATATTCATACCTATGCTATTAAATTGGTAATTTAAATGTGTTATGTTATGGTAATGTTCACCATCTTTGTTGTCAACTCGGTGAAGTAAGCTGATGCTACGAACCTGTTATCACCGCTTTCTTCTTTCATTTTGCGACTCGGTAGAAATTGGTGAGTGTGCATGTCCAAGAAATGGTCTTTGCGTTACATACTTCTCATTATCTCTCGCATGTCTTCGAGCATGGAATTGCAGAATGAATCATTTTTTGGATAAGATTTGTAGTCTCGCTGTTTAGTTTGTCCATTGTTTACTCTCGTTTTCATCACATCGGTCGGACTGAATTACGTGTGCAGCCCACTTCAGACGAGTCAACAGTAGATGAGATTGGTCTTGCCTGATGACTGTTTCATATTTTCTGTGACAGTACGAATAACAAGTCGTAAGTAAAAATTCTACATATTTTATTCTCTTTCATTTGAAAGAATTTCCCGGTTTGACATCGTTGGAAGGTGTCAAATAAACCATCGAAATCTACGCGATTAATTTGTCAGGCCAAAATAATTCTAATTCAAGTGTCCACTTTCAAAAACTTTTGCACCACAGCAAAACTATAGAGTAGGAGCACGTTTAGCTGTAGGTTTATTTTATTCCCTCAGAAAAACTTGACTAGTTACTTTCAAAGTATTCTAGCGTTAGACTAAAACTTACAAAGAGTGTTGTCACTCGTAATCCGACAGTAGATGCATGATTCTGCTCTCGATCTCAAGTGTGTTTCCTCTTTCGCAGTAGAACTGAAATTAAGTTGTTAATTTCACCAATAGGCAGTCATAGTGCGTCCTCCACGAACTTCACATTGGCCATACTTCGTATCTAAATGAGGGTGCGCGCGCATCACAAGAAAGTGACGAACTAATGCGCATGCGTAGAGGTCACGACAAGAGGTGAACTCGCCAACTATTTGCAAATTTCAATGGCCGACGTGTTGCCGGTTCGCTCACAAAACGCTCTATTTCGGGATACTAGCAACCCATCCAAAGAAAATATAAGCCATGCACAGCATTAATTTATCAAAGGTGTATGTTGAATGCATCAATAGATCGTGAAAGCTCCTACAGTTTACACATTGAATGCAGGTCAACGCATCCACGCCGAAGCATGTGTTGCCATCGTTTGTGTTGACATGATTTTACGCTCTCGTCACTTTCTTGTGATGAGCGCGCACCCTCATTTAGAGACGATTTATGGCCAATGCGAAGTTCGTGGAGGACGCACTATGACTGCCTAGTGATTCTAAACCACTTTCTCTTCAGAGGTTTTAGGACAATGATTTTGTTGCTTTTCACTCGTCTTTTGCTCTAGGAAGAGCCAGATGATGTATCGGCATGATGCAGTGTATCTTTCTTCCATTACATGTTTCATCTCTCTTTCGTTTGATTGTGCTTAAAGCATTCTTTGTATCATATCCACCATGTACATTAATGTACTCATGGGATACCGCATTCAATGAAAACAATGCAGAAGCAATCGCAAAATGGGAAAACAGGTAAGCCATGTGGAGTTCTGTAAGTGTACAATGAAAGGCTAAAAGCCGCATGGATGAACTCTGATGTGTGGACGATTTTCACTGTTCCTTGAATGATTGGTGGTCTCTCAGAGTGTCTATCCTTTTGAGGCCGATATTCTCACATCTGCATGTCTCTAGAGAAAAAGTATTATGTCAGGTTGTGTTAGGCCATCCATCGTTGTGACTTTGCAGCGACTATAAGTGATTTTAAAGTGCACATCACCATTCCCAACTGAAAAGATGCGTGTGTATCCTACTGGGTTTTGCAGACATTTCTTAAGAATGATCCCAATCAGGTTTTTTCCCTCCAGTGATAAAATGAACAAATGTTCCTTCAGAAACTGAATAATGGATTTCTGACGACCAGACTGTTAGCACACTCGTCCATTTTTCTGGCGTTTCGTAACAGCAGTCAAGGAAAGGAGGCCCTGGTCCAAAATAGTTTTCATAGTCGACAGAGTTTAAAGCCGACGCACTCTTTCTTTTGTTCCCAGTAAAAGGATACATTTACGAACATGAAAATGTAGGTCACGGACCTGATCAATACCTGATCCTGCAAATGTCACCCCGCCTGGATGTTTCTATTTAATGTCTTTGATATTGTTACTTCGCTTGCTGGGGTTCATGTTGTATTACCTCGAATATTTTTTCCGCTCTCGTGGCATTATGTTGGCTATTATTTGTACCATGAAATCAACTGAACAGAGTCGATTGAAAACAGTGAGAATCACATACAAAACTGTCAACCTCCGCGTCCGAGAGTTCGT
>JAWQFJ010002186.1:55453-57953 GCA_034096865.1 Theodoxus fluviatilis | reverse complement strand
GAGGGAGGGCGGGGGGGGGGGGGGGGGGGAGGGGGGGGGGGAGGGAGGGAGGAAGGGGGGGGGAGGGAAGGAGAGAGAGAGATGTATATTAAAGTATAAATTGCATGTACGTGTATATGAGGACCACTGGAAGATGGACAATGATGTCTTAGTGGATTTTCCTCTATAGATACTTTTTTTTAAAAGAGGACTGTACGGTACTGAAGTGGTGTCCTTTACTGGTATGTAGTTGACGATTTTGTACATGTTGTGTCATGTGTAGTGTAATATGTGCGGAATGTTCTTTACCACGCATTGCGTTTTGCATTGAGTACGAGTTGTTCCGTCTACAGCATTCTGTGCTATATGCACAGAGTTCTGTGGTATGTGTGCAGTGTTGTGTACTGGGCATGTGTTCTGGTGTTACACACAGTCGGAGCCGTCCGCTGCAGCCTCATCAGCTGCTGTCTTGTCGAGGTCTGCTCAAGTTCCCGGGGCGGCCCCAAGAAGCCAAAGAGGCCATCGGGACAGGGTCAGGTCATTCAGATCCCATAGTGCAACTGTCTGTGTCATGAATGTAGTCTACTCTTGTATCGAGCATTAAGTAATCCACATCGCACATATATGTGTAGTGCTTTCTTTTTGGGCACGTAAGGTTCCTTGAGTTATTTGTGGTGATTCTTGCCTTGCTGTGTGGGTTGCAGCCTCCACCGCCCGAGCAGATCCGCTACAACTTCCCCACCAAACGCATTCTTCTGACGCGCGACCCCAAGGATCGAACCGTGGCAGGTAGGAAAGGTAACCCAGCTTGACTCACTAGTCCTAGTCTCATCGACCCTGTCATCGCCATTCTCATCGCCTTGCCGCGGTAAAGATCTCGTTGTCGTATAACAGTGTTGTTGTCGTAGTTATAGTTTGTTGTCGTGGTTGTTGTTGTTGTTGTTGATGATGATGTTTGTTGTAAGTAGACTACGGAGGAAGTGTGTCGGTAGTGACAGGTTTATTATCTTAATTGTTGTTCCGAAAGCCGTGTTCTCGATAAACTGTGATTGTAGCAGTGGTGGTGGAAATAATGGTGATGATGGTAGAGGCAGAGACTTTGGAAATCGATGAATAACAGTTTTTATTTAATATAAAACTCAATTATGGACCCATATTTAAGCCTCCATTTCCTCTATAGAAGATGAGTATAATCTTAACCAAATCTAATATATTGTTTAACACGTCTATCTCTAAATCAATTTCTCCGAGGAAAAAGGGACGTAGAGAATCCTGATCGTGGCTGTTGGTCACAGCTGAAAGTTGCTGAGCTCTCAAACTCGCATTTCTGTCTACTCGTAGGAAACAGTATTTGCATAGAAAGCGAAAACTTGTCACTTTTGCTCTTCACTCCGATCTACAGGTCTTTTTTTTTCTTGCGTTCTTGAAGCTGTTCTTTGTCTTCGTGTTGCTAGGCAACGGCATAGGCATGAAGATCGTGGGTGGACAGGAAGTGCCAGACAGACAGGAGCTTGGCGCCTTCGTCACTGCCATCTACCCTGGGGGCGTGGCGGATCAGCTGCACGGGGAGCTCGAAGTCGGTAAGTCACGAGAGAGTTACCTCCCTTGGCACGAACTCTCTACGGTTCTTGTTGCGTACGTTTGAGCGTCTGCCACTGAGCTCAATGGTGTGTGCGCATTTTTATAAAAAGCACTTGGGACAGGCGATGGAAAACAGACAAACTCTCTGATAAATAGATATTCGCCCATCCACATGCATATATCTATATACAGGCACGCCCGCATGCACGAACACACACTTTATTATAAAACTCTCTGCTCGTCGTTACACAGACTTACAGAGAGGAAGATGCCGATATAATTATACACACATACAGGCACAGGATGCTAAAGGCTCTCGGGCAAGCAGAAAGGCAGTAGAGAAAGATACTAGAGTAAGAGCAAGTCACCATGATTTCATCAGTTATAATGTCTATATTCGCCTTGTGCATGTACAATTCGCGTAGGGAGACGCGGTGGGTCCGTTCTTGCCCAGAACCTGCAGGAATGGACCTCATGCACGAGTCAGCAGCGAATGTGTTACGCGAGTTATCTCCCCTGAAATTTGGACCATGATCGAAGATGGCAACAATGGAAACAAAGCGAGTGACTGTGAGCGAACTGCAACGTTTCTTGCGAGACAGAGGTGTGGTTGTGGGTCAGAGCAAGAGACAAGAACTTCTTGAACTTGTTGGGATAGCCAAGGACTTGGGTTTACCCGTAGATCCTGAGTTATGTGTAGAAGATCGACCTGAAGTAATAGGCGAAAAACTGAGAGACGGCAACCTCGTGTTGTCCAACCCTGCACTTCTGTCTGGATCTTCGGACATAAGCATCCTACCAGACTTTTCTTTTGTGGATGTGTGCATGCATCCCAAAGCTGCTCTGCAGCTATGTACATTTTGTGAGCTCAAGGACACATTTGAAATGTGCAAGACACACGGATACTATGCACAGCTGCAGTGCCAGATGGCAGTAACAG
>JAWQFJ010002186.1:50000-55422 GCA_034096865.1 Theodoxus fluviatilis | reverse complement strand
TGGTTAATGCACGGATGTGCATGTTGAAACAAGACAGAACAACAAACAGTACAGATTTACACACACACAAAGCCAGTTGAAATAAATGTTGTACTGCAGGTATCTTTCAATTTTTTTATTTCTCATGTTTACAAGTTTGTGCTGGTGCTGAAAGAAATACAAAAAGTGCCAGAGGAGTACAAAGCACCTCGGAAATAACTAGTGGCAGTTAACTTCAAACAACAAGTTGTAGGGCTGATCAAATTCACACACATCATATAGTGAGACATAGGCAAACCAGTTCTCACAGTCACTTAGCACAATGTGTAATATAGGCAAGTTAGTTCTCACAAATACAGTGACTTAGCGCAATGAGTCACAGGTAACACAGTTATAACAGGTACAGTCACAGTTTTTATTATATTTCATTTTATACAAAACCAACACCGTGTTGTTGTTGTTGCATACCTGGGCTAAACACTCCCAGGATCACCCAAGTGGGTGAGATGATTGCGTGTGTGACTATTTTTGAACACCCCGCCATATAGGCAGCCACACTCCGTCTTCAGGGGATTTGATCTCTGTCTCCAGAGAATCCCAGTTGTTATGTTAGGAGCTTACCATGGCTGAAGATAATCCCCACATAACAGTACAACATAACAACATTTTGCTGTAGCCTTGGTTTTTGGCTGGAGTCAACAAAAAACAACAGCCTTTCCCCAGTCACTTAGCACAATCTTTTTTGTAGGTTGCACAAAACGCTGATGACTGTCAACATTTGATTAATTAAAAAACGCATCTTGCATGGTATCACTCCTCTTAAAATCTTGAATGTCTTCATTCTGCCTATTGCACGTTCCACATGGATCCTAATAGAGGCAATCCTTCTTGACCTCTGGACTGCTTTGGCTGACAGAGTCTGTCCCTTGCTAAATGCTGGGATGTTCAAAGTCGCCTTGCGTTTCAGCAAAAGCTCACGGATATTGAACCCCCTGTCAGCCATGATGTCATCCCCTTCTTGTACATGCTGTAAAAACCCACTTTTTTGCACAATGACTTTGTCCGAAACTGACCCAACATACACCTTGGAGACGTAAGTAATGGCACCAGAAGGCATAACCGCAACCAAAATCTTCCCTGTGTTTGAGTGCTTATATGAACTCCATGTCAGTTTCTGTGCAGCAGGCTTAAACGGCTTTTCAATCCTTACCTCTGTACAATCAATTATTGCTCTTGTCTTTGGGAACTCTTTAAATGGTTCTGGCAGGTTTTTCCTTGACAAGGTCTGATCTGGCCACAGCAACAATGGTTTCATACACTGATGCATAACATTCACCCAAGTAGTAAATATCCTGCTGACGTGACTTTGCGAAATCCCAAACAAGAAAGCCAGGTGGTCCATGTCGAAACCCTTCCGAAGGCGCACCAAAGTTAGCACCATACACATAAACATGGTCATCTTACGTTGTGTGGACTCTCTGAACTTCACAGATAAATTACGCTTTTGTCTCCCCCATAATGTGACCCCTTCAGCTGACTTTTTCATCCAGCTGAATAGAAATTTCAATGCGTCAACAGTTGGGACACCCGTGTAAAAAAAACAGGATTTATCCGACTGAAGCAAGCGGGACATGAACATATTTGCAGTGAGTGACTTTGTGGCTTGCGGGGTCAGTTGGACATTATGATCACAATTGCTGCATGTAATTTTACTGCTCGGAATAATGAACATGTCATCTTCTTCTGTACCATGGTCACGTTGTGTTGGTCTTTCATTATCGGTGCCTTGATCGCAGTCACTCATTTGGGTTGATTGTTGTTGTCGACAGAGACTGGGTGCTACCCCGCCTTCGTCACCTGTAGTATGCTGACCTGCATCTGCTTCAGCTTTCTCTGTGGCATCAGCAGCCTGTGCACAAAGAAAACAACTAGCTAATGGTACAAGTTTACAACCCGAAATATTAATCAGGCAAGTTAGTGTGTTGCTGTGGAAACACTCACGCGAGGGGGTAACATTATCAAAACTCCGGTGGCTGTGGTTTTGTCTTGTGATGTTTACACTTGTTACACTGAAATACTAGACTTGCAATATGTGTGTGTAGGTGTGTGTGTGTATGTGTGTGTAGATGTGTGTGTGTGTGTGTAGGTGTGTGTGTGTGTGTGTGTATGTGGTCAAGAGTACAGAGGTACTGAGTATTGGTGTGACACAAATATTTCAAAATAAACTTTCTGATACAGTAATGATACTCTCTGTGGCATCAGCAGCCTGTGCACAAAGAAAACAACTAGCTAATGGTACAAGTTTACAACCCGAAATATTAATCAGGCTAGTTAGTGTGTTGCTGTGGAAACACTCACGCGAGGGGGTAACATTATCAAAACTCTGGTTGCTGTGGTTTTGTCTTGTGATGTTTACACTTGTTACACTGAAATACTAGACTTGCAATATGTGTGTGTAGGTGTGTGTGTGTCTGTGTGTGTGTGTGTGTGTGTGTGTGTGTGAGTAGGTGTGTGTGTGTGTGTGTGTGTGTGTGTGTGTGTGTGTGTAGGTGTGTGTGTGAGTGTGGGTGTGTGTAGGTGTGTGTAGGTGTGTGTGTGTGTGTGTAGGTGTGTGTGTGAGTGTGGGTGTGTGTAGGTGTGTGTGTGTGTGTAGGTGTGTGTGTGAGTGTGGGTGTGTGTGTAGGTGAGTGTGTGTGTGTGTGTGTGTGTGTGTGGTCAAGAGTACAGAGGTGCTGAGTATTGGTGTGACACAAATATTTCAAAATAAACTTTCTGATACTGTAATGATACACTCTTCACTTTACATAAATATGATGCATTAGGTGATGTCTAAACTGTACAGAAAAGAACAACTGAATGCAATGTTTAGTTTAGTTGTATTTGAAGAAGACAGTTTGGAGTCTCATCTTGACACCACCACTCATTCAGAAAAAGAGCCACAAAAGATAAACTATTCAACACAAAAACTTTATTGCAGCTTCAACATCCAAGTATTAATGATATTTTTGCTCCTATGTCAAGAAGAAATGAAATAAAACCATAATTGTTAGTCAAATTAGAGGTTAGCATTCGTCTTAACTCAACTTTACACCGCAGCCAATAGACCATATCACACTTTGGTGTCAAGTTAACATGATGCATCATATTTATGTGAAATGAAGAGTGTATCATTACTGTATCAGACAGTTTATTTTGAAATATTTGTGTCACACAATACTCAGCACATCTGTACTCTTGACCATGTGTGTGTGTGTGTAGGTGTGTGTGTGTGTGTAGGTGTGTGTGTGTGTGTGTGAGTGTGTGTGTGCAAAAATACTGGAATGGGTCTTACCGTATTGATTTTTCTTTTTTTTCTGGAATCAGACTGAGGTTCGCTCGAAGACGGACGCTTGCATGGCGGCTTTCTTGCTGTTGGTGCTCTTCCATATGGATCGGCAGACAGTGGGTCGGGATTTTCTTGTGTAGGTTGCCCATCTTTGAAGTGCTGCAAAACAAACGAAATGTTTTTTACTCTGATTATTCCTTGTTCCGGAGACGACTGTGATTTTGACTTTGGAGTAGACTTACACGAACACACAAGCTCAATACAGCCGGCAACATGTTCGCCGGCCGGGACAGCGAAATAGATCTATTTCACTCAGAATGTCAATCAAAATAGGGCAACGTACTTATTTTTTTAATTAGTGATTGATTAACTCATCATATTTTCTGTGACACTGAGACCAGACCATCAAAACAATTAGCACTAGGCCTTGAATCAAATCGTCGTGCGATATCTTACCTTGCTGCAAATGTACGTGTACTGCGTGATTGTGTTGACGTTCAACTGGTCAGCTGGGCGATTGCAGGCTTTTATCCAGCGAAGGCAACGATCTAGATGGTACATATTCTTTCCTGGTTTCACAAATGGAATGAATTTGACGCCAACACAGCGTTCAGGGTATCTACTATCCGTTTTACATAGTCCCCAAGCACAGCGCTTGGTAGGCGGCATTATGAAAGATTCGCGGGAATCTGGTCCGGAAAACAAGGGAAGTAACTCCCAGGGCCTCGATGTGTGGATAAGGTCTATTGATAGGCCTACTTACTGCTCAGGGGCGACAACTGCAGATGTAAGTTGTCAATTCTTTGTGGGTTGGGTAAAAGAATAGACTCACCGCGTCTCCCAATGCGATTCGCAAAAGGCAAATAATTAGGAAAGTAGATGTATTACTTTCTCTTTCTCTAACCAGCTCTAGTGAGATTCGCGGTCAATGACCTTTCATAGCCAACAAATGCTGCTGGGCCATAAAACCCCATCAGTTCAACCCTCATCAAAATTTACACCAGTCTATAGGCAGTTTCAATAAAGTCATCCATTTTGTTGAAAATGTTTAAGTACAGTAACAAGAAAATGCAGGAGTATTGAACGGGGGTTAATGTTATTAACGTGGACGAAATTAGTGCATTCCTGAAATGAATGGATCTGTGCTCATTTCGAGAGCTTGGAGAAATGCAGGATGTTGTACATTTCATCTTCATCTTCATCATCATCTTCTGTGTCACACTGAGGGTGCTGTGACTGCTTCGTGGCAGGGGACGAAGTGCTTGAGTGGAACGGAGTGTCGCTGTGTGGCAGGACGTACGAGGAGGTGCAGCTCACCATCTCCCAACCCAACAACGGAGAAATCGAAATGGTCATCAGGCCGTACGTATTGCAGTGTGTGTGTGTGTGTGTGTGTGTGTGTGTGTGTGTGTGTGTGTGTGTGTGTGTGTGTGTGTTCTGCGTGTATATTTCTGTGCATTTGAATGAGTGAGTGAGTGCGTGTATTTAGCATACGTGTATAAATGAAGTTGTCTGTGTGTCTGTCTGTCTGTATGTGTGTCTGTGTGTCTGTCTGTCTGTCTGTATGTGTGTCTGTCTGTCTGTGTGTCTGTCTGTCTGTCTGTCTGTCTGTCTGTCTGTCTGTCTGTCTGTCTGTCTGTCTCTCCTCTCCTCTCCTCTCCTCTCCTCTCCTCTCCTCTCCTCTCCTCTCCTCTCCTCTCCTCTCCTCTCCTCTCCTCTCCTCTCTCTCTCTCTCTCTCTCTCTCTCTCTCTCTCTCTCTCTCTCTCTCTCTGCACTCATATCTACACGTGACATGTATCATGTCCCATTTACAGAACTGACATACAAAGCATTTTAGCATGCTTGTCAGCAAGGAAACATACAAGTATAGTATCGTATTGTGTGGCTTGGTTTGAAAAACCGCCTAATGTGAAGTCCCGCTATCGAATTAGAGTATATCATGTGAAGGATTGCAAACAATGAGATCTACGGTTTGAGCGGCTAATTTTGAATCTTACAAAATGATTTTCAAATATCTCAGAGAGCGCCTGTCATTTTCATACAAAAGACCATGCAAGCGCCCTGCACCAATGCCGATTCACATTATTTGTTCATACTGCGGATAAGGATGACAGAAT
>JAWQFJ010002186.1:35000-45000 GCA_034096865.1 Theodoxus fluviatilis | reverse complement strand
AAAGTAAATTTGGACATTTACTTTTTTGTTGCTATTTGCAGATCAGCCTCACTACGAAAACGTTGAAATCATCCGGCGGACTCAGAGAGAAGCCAATGAAAAGGCCCTAGAGGACGACCTTCCCAGGAAGGCCCGTAAGTACAGAGGTTGGACTTGGCGTCCATCTTGTACGTTGTTGTCAACATGAGCAGGGCATTAGTTGACGGCGCCGATGTTTCCTGCACGGAAAGAGGTGGTAGAGATACAATACTGAATGAGAATGCTCCAGAAAAACCGTAGTGTCATGGGACGGTGAGACCTCGTGACAGGAAGAGCGCCAAATAACCAGCTGGTATGGACCGGCAGCAAACAGACTTTTCATAGATGTTTGTACACTACATGTACAGTCATACCTGATGCATGCGTTAGACCAATGGTTAGGACGCTCGCCTTGGGACTGGCATGCATGGACCCCAGAGCTGCCTACATGGGCAAGGTGCTTAGCCTGGCTGCCTACTTGGGCAAGGTGCTTAGCCTGGCTGCCTACTTGGGCAAGGTGCTTAGCCTGGCTGCCTACTTGGGCAAGGTGCTTAGCCTGGCATTACCTCTCCTACCGAGGAGTTAAACCAGGTACAGGCGCTGCGCAGTGGCGACCGGGGAGAAAAGTCCCCCAAACAATGTATCGTGTATTTGAGCAAAATAAAACATTATTATTATTACTTAAAAAGTCTAACGTCCTCGTATATTCATCGTCTCTGCTGGTTTCTGGCAGCTGTGCGCACTATCTCGCTGTCTCATTGCGTTGTTGGAAGATTCGCGCAAAGATCTCAGAAACTGTGAATGCTTTCGTTCGTGACGTCTAGTTCATACATAAATTATGTGTGGTCAACGAGGGTGGATTGTAGACAGTCTCTGACTATTCATATTGCTCTGTGTATGTATGTGTGTGTGCACAGGCCCCAGGGGAGCGGCAGCGCGGCAGGGGGTGGACCCCAAACAGGTGGCGGCCTTGCTGGAGGAGATCCAGGAGGACCCGTCCCCAACACAGTCCCGCACCTCCTCGCAGCCTGACCTCCAGCCCACCAACGTGTCCTCGCTCTGCAGGTGCTGCAATCTTCTGCAGTCCACCATACACTTCACTACAGTGCACCCCAGCTACTCTACTGTCGTCCACTACACTTTACTGCGACAGACTACACTGTACAGCATTGCACTGTGCTGTACTTCCCAACCCTGCGCAACACTGCACAGAGTAGCTGTGCTTTGACCCAAGCGACACTGTGTTGCACAGGTTGCAACACTTCACTAAACTGCATCGCACTGTTCTGCTTGACACAAAAGCATGCCACACTACAGTACATTACACTGCACCATACTACATGACACTGCTCAGCAAAGCACTGCTGCGCATCCAACAACCTGCTAAGTTCTTCATGCAGACTTTGTTTCTCCTGCGTCTCTACCTACCTGACAAAATTGGTTATATTTTCACTACAACCTGGACTCCAAATTGGAGTGCGACTGTGTATGCTATTAATGTTTCTTCTGCGTGGGCTTTGTTTACTGAACATCTGTCGCTGCCTATATAGAAAGTCCCATTGTTCATGTTGACATGGCTATATTTGAAGTATTCTTCTCTCGACATTAGGGACGAGATATCTCGGAATAGCTTAGTGCGTGTGGTGAAAAGGACCACCCAGCTCGAGACAGTAAAAAGAAAAGTGCATTTGAAGCGCCTCGTCCTTCAGGAAAACAGGATTATTTCACCTCCAAGGGCGACACTGCGGTCCTTGTGTAAATTTTCTGGAGAGGTCCTCGTCCAGTGTTTCAAGCATAGCCAGCCTATCGAGGATGTCTGACACAAGCAAGAACATGTCACACTTCGGACGTGGCCTACATGACTGCCCTTGACAAACCAGAGTAAATTATTCGCTGGATCAGTAGGCCCATTTGAAATCGTATGGGGGCCATATCCTGTACTTTTATTTTGTAGCTTTACACAACCGTAATAATGTGCCTTACATGTGCTACAGCATGCAGTTTTATATACAATCCATATGTAAACCCCCAAAAATGGTTTTGCCATTCTGGACACTTTTGCTTGGTTTTATCCTATGAACGTTCACAGTCACAAGTTCACTCAGAGTAAACTATGCACTTTTTGTAAGACAGAGGCTGAAACAATAGAACATATCTTTTATGGATGCAAATACAGCAGATCCCTATGGGTAAATCTGCGTTATGTCATCAATGAAAAGTGTGGTAGAGAAGGAAATTTTGTTAAAATGTATGTACTTTTTGGAAATTTATTTGATGAGACAAATATAAATCATATAATTTTACTCACTAATAGGCATATTTATCATCAGAGATTGAATTGTTTGCTTCCAGACATTGTTGATTTAACTTTTTATCCGTCCGGTACAATTAAACTTGAGTATAATTGCTTCAAAAAGAGAGAAAATTTTGAAAAAGTTAATGATAAATGGAGTGAATTTTTAAATGCTGGTGTCATTATCCTCGTATAACATGGAACACGTGACTGATTCTTATAGGCATGTTTATTGTGGAGGTCTGCAGATTATCGTTATTTGTGTGTGCATATGTATGGGGTGGGGTGGAGTGGGGGTGAGGGGGCGGGGTTGGTGGGGAAAAAGCAAGAAAGAGGGAAGTGTGGTGTGAAGGGGTGTGGGCTGCAGGTGGGGTGTCAGCTTTCTCTCTCTCTCTCTCTCTCTCTCTCTCTCTCTCTCTCTCTCTCTCTCTCTCTCTCTCTCTCTCTCTCTCTCTCTCCCCCCCCCTTTTCTCAGCACTATTTGCTTCATGTCTTGTATTGTAAGATTTCGTTCTAAATAAAAAATGTGTTAAATCCAAAAAAGTTCACAATTACATTATTTTATCCTCTTTTACTGTCGTCAACAGCACGCCTCACTCCGACCAGACGTCCACGCCCTCGGACAGAGTTAGAGGCGGCCACAGTGCCCGAGGCAGTGGCGACAGTGGCAGTGGCAGCGGCTCCAGGCTTCACGCTGTGGGGGCTGCCAGAGACAGGGAGGGGGCGGGGCCTGACGGAGGCGGAGCTACAGGAGGAGAGGGCGTGGCTTACCCCAGAGAGGGCGGAGCCTCGCCGAGACGGCACAGGTGAGTTGTTATTAGCAAGTATGTGTGTGTATGTGTGTGTGTGTGTATGTGTGTGTGTATGTGTGTGTGTGTGTATGTGTGTGTGTGTGTTTGTGTATGTGTTTGTGTGTATGTGTGTGAATATGTGTCTGCGTGTGTGTATTGTGGTTGTGTGTGTGTGTGGCTGCGGCTGTGTGTTTATGTGTGTACATGTATTATGTGCATGTGTGCACGAAGGTGTTTTGTGAAAGTTTGTCTTTGAGAAAAAGAGCTGATGAATGTATGCAAGAGAAGATGTGGCTGAAACGGAATGGAGAGGGAGAGAGGAGTGGGCGGATAAAGGAGTAGGGTGGGGAGGAAGGGGAGAGTTTGATTGGACAGAGAGGGGCAGGAAGTTAGAGAGAGAGAGAGAGAGAGAGAGAGAGAGAGAGAGAGAGAGAAGAGAGAGAGAGAGACAGAGAGACAGAGAGAGAGACGGAGAGAGACAGAGAGAAAGAGAGAGAGAGAGAGAGAGAGAGAGAGAGAGAGAGAGAGAGAGAGAGAGAGAGAGAGAGATGGTCATTCTATTGACATAGTAAAAACTTAAAGCCTGTCATTTCATTTTGTCAGTGAAGAAACAAAAAAGCTACAATTGACTTCTATGAAAGAGACGTTGAACGACAAACAAGTGTGGCAACAACGACAACCTAATTACTCCTCCGTGACTGATGAAGTACAAGACGCCTTCTGTTTTCATTTCATCAGACACAAAAGCAACAGCCAAAGCAGGGAGGACTCGACCAGCATGGACGAACCTGACATCCGCGAGAAGGCGGTCACCAGGGAGCGCTCTTTCAATACCTCGTCACAGGCGAAGAGTTCACGCAGCAGCAGCGCGGCTTCCGCCACAGCCATGACGTCAGCAGAAACGTCTACGTCATCAGAGCTGCCCCCGTCCCCCAGACCTGCGCAAGCGTCACGTCAGCGTGCCTTCAGCGTCAAATCCCGCTCCAGTGACAAGAGCTCCAAATCGGTCAGTCCTACGCGTCCACTGCAGAGACACGGCAGTAGTGGCAATGGCGTGACCCTGCACAGGGACTCATTGTCCATGTGTGGGTCTCAAACAGTTTTGCACTTCATATCCTGATCTCTTTTCTACCTCGATCAGTTGTTCTCTAGTTCTGACGACATACACAAAGGCAGACAGATAAGGCGCAAACAGTCATGTACCAGCACCCATTCCACTCCCTGGGGAGTACTCGTGATAGGGATGGCTTCTGCGAAGTTAAGGACATTTCTGTCCGCTTTAGTGATGCTCTCAGCTCTGGCCAGTGAAAGGTTTCAATATTTTGCACAGTCATAGAGTGATCGAATTTTTACATACGTTGTTCGTACCAGGTGCGTTCCTGAATGGCTTTAGGCACTGTGTCTGGTAGTAGTTCTGGTTTCCGCACTATCCTAATGCCAGGTTTCCAATTTCAGTCGCAGCAGTCTCTACACCCTCCAAGTCAAGATGACAAGGGATTCGGGGAGATACAGGTAGGCTGCAAGGACAGTGCGTTATTTTCATTTGCTTTATTGCCGTCATTACATAGAAATGGCAACACCGTCTGGGTACTCTTGTAAACTGCATAGTTCGACTTCTGTGGCCCAATGAAAAGCTTTTTCTGTACTTTTTAACCAAGTGAAATTATTTATATATTGTTTGTATTTTTCTATTTTCGAGGGAAAAGGACGGGTGGGGAGCGGGGAGAGAGGAGTCTTTCGGGGAATTAAATTTATTACATGGATACAAACTTCGGAAACAGTAAGCAAAACAATATTTCGTCAGCTTTTTCAACCATGCAACAGCCAAAAAAGTAAGACATCTAAATTCCCCCATTGTTGTGTGCGTACGTAGAGTGTGGGTGTGGTCAAACGCTCAAATTTTCTTTTGCAGCTGCAAATCAGCCACGACGATTTTGATAACACGTTGAATATTCATGTCATCCAAGCCCGTAATCTGAAGCCACGTGACTTGAACGGCCTATCCGATCCTTTCGTCAAGGTCTATCTCCTTCCTGGCCGAGGGTAAGTGACTCACTTCCAGGACGGATCATTGTTGTTTACCTTCCACTGTGTCAGGATCTTGTGGAGTATTCAACCTTTCAGTCCTACTGGTGTAGGTGTAGGTACATTTCATTTCTTGTGCGTCACGTAAATAAATGGACTTTTGGTAAATTACCTTGTATGAAACGATGCTTGCATGCGTAGACAGATTAGTATATGTTCGTGAAAAGTCACGTCTATCTTGATCCAAATTATAAAGCAGTGCTATGTTGAGATATTTAGATAAACCCAGTTTTTCCCCGATCCAGGGATAGAACCACGGCAATGCACGTCGCACATCGTCAAACTCCAACGCATGCTCACCCATCTCCGCCTGTCAAAGACATGGTTTCAACAAGCGAGTAGAGACAATAGGGGAGAGCACTGGAGGGTGGACTGTATTGCTTTGATGCACAGAGGCTGGAGTCTGACATAGGGCGGTAGCTGCAAAATGCCGGACATGACACCTCCCTCCCCAGCTGGAACCCCTGGTCGTGGCATTTTTCTCTTAGCAGCTCTTTTAGGAAGACCTCCAACCAATGCCAGAGCATTGATGGGTGTGAGAGTAAGTGGAGCCCTCTTCTCGGCAGAATGCCTCCTGTGCCATACCCACAGCCTCACATGTTCATTGATCACCTGCTGTCATCGCGCTCTTGCCTGAGGTCATTGACGCCGTTCGCTGAGTACCGCTGACTGTCTGCACCTTGCGCTTCCTGCTGCAGGCAGGAGAACAAGAGGCGCACCAAGCACATCTCGCGCACGCTCAACCCCGAGTGGCACCAGACGCTCATCTTCCCCAACGTGGCCAGGGGCGAACTCATCAATCGCGTCATGGAGCTGACCGTGTGGGACTACGACCGCTTCAAAACCAACGACTTCCTGGGGGAGCTCATCATCGAGATGTCAGGTAAATCTCTAGGCGTCTGTAAAACCGCTCTCTCTCTCTCTCTCTCTGTCTTTCTCTCTCTCTGTCTTTCTCTCTCTCTCTCTGCTCTTTCTCTCTCTGCTCTCTTCTCTCTCTCTCTCTCTCTCTCTCTCTCTCTCTCTCTATCTCTGTCTGTCTTTCTCTCTCTCTGTCTTTCTCTCTCTGTCTTTCGACTCCCTAAACAAGCTTTCCTTATGCTTTTGAACTCTCGTATCAAGAAGGAGCGAAGCTGGACAGAGACTGTAAAGCTCTGCCTTTGTCGACTGGGGTTTGGCTTTGCATGGATAAATAGTGGAGTGGGTGACGAAAAGCGTTTTTTGTCACAACTGAAGCAGCGACTAAAATATTGTTATCTCCAGGACTGGAATGCAAAGAATATTAGCAGCAGTCGATACACTTGGTATTCCTCCTTCAAGCATTCCTTGGGCCTTGAAGAGTATTTGAATGTACTTGATATAAAAAAGTTCAGAGATGTCTTTATTCGCTTCCGGTTTGGAATAAATGATCTGAACAACAATAGAAGATACAATGTGATCGTAGACACAAAGTGCCCATTTTGCGAGGAATGTGAATCTGAGCAACATTTTTTGTTGAGGTGTCCTACTTATAAAGAACTAAGGGTAAAATATCTAGAAAGATTCTTACCTCAGAAACAAAGTAGGAATGTGTGTCAATATCTAATGCAATGTAATGACTACAAAATGACTCGTTCATTGGCTATGTATATCTTTTATGCCTTTAAGTTGAGAGAACAAAAGGTTAGGGAGTAGAGGAGTATACGAACTTGTGATGTATGTACAAGCACTTGAACGCTTCTTGCTCATTGAAAGGATTGTGGTTACGGCAATCATTGCTGAAGTATAATTGTTTAATACCAGCATTTCCTTGTAATGCAATGGGCCGAAGGCCTCCAAATAAATCAAATCAAATCAAATCTCTCTGTCTTTCTCTCTGTCTCTGTCTCTCTCTGTGTGTGTGTGTGTCTCTCTCTCTCTCTCTCTCTCTCTCTCTCTCTCTCTCTCTCTCTCTCTCTCTCTCTATATATATATATATATATATATATATATATATATATATATATATATATATATATATATATATATATATATATATATATACTGTATATATATATATATATATATATATATATATATATATATATATGTGTGTGTGTGTGTGTGTGTGTGTGTATGAAATGCAAAAATTTAGAGACATTGTGTCAATCATCACAAAGATGATGAGGTCAAACTACTGATGAGGTCAAACTACTGATGACGTCAAACTACTGATGACGCCGGCGTAAGCGTGTTGCACTTAGAGACCTCTAGCAGACGCTCAAATGAAGTAAACTATCCAGGTCATGGAGGTCATGGAGGAGTAATTGTGGCGCCTTTGACGGAAGTTTGAGCTCTCAGAGTGCTCTGTAGTTTGTGATAAAAGTAGGGGTTAGCTGTTTGCATCGGTGAAGTCGTGATTCTCTTTTACGATGATGCACGACTGACCTCTTTTTATTCGCTCTCCAGAGGCCTAGCTGTAACGTCAGAAGTATTCACTTTATGCATTGTCATCCTCGTTGCCTTCGAAGTCCCCTTCATTGTTCCTCAGTGCAGACATTTTTTAATAATGGGAATCCCTGTCAGAAGATGTTGCTTGTCTCATCAATGTCTCTCTTTCATTGTTTAAATTCGTGACGGCAGGCTACATGCTTGTGCCCATAATTCCCAGTAGTTGCCGTTACCCCCTCCCCCCTCCCCCCTCCCCCCCCCCCACCCTCTCTTTGTGTCCGTATTGCCCCGTTTTAGACGAGAACTTAGTCGCACTGGTAACTGTCTTTCCCCCAGAGCCCCGCTTTCGCGACAACAGGCCACACTGGTACCCGTTGCGAGATCACGTGACCACGCAGAGCTTCGAACTGCCCAAGTCCAGCGTGCAGCCCCCACCCTCTCCTGAAGAGAGGCGCCACGTGGCCAAGGGAGACCACTCCAAGTCGCCTCGTCAGCCCAAGCGGTCACATTCCCATTCACGGGTGAGGTGTGGGGCAGAACGAGCCTGCTGCGTGTCCATGTTTGTCCCAGACTATGTTGCCTTGATAAGCATTTTTCATGCAGGGTGTATGTGATACTTTGTCTTGAAACCCAATAAACTAGATGTTGTACTTCTTATGATTCTCACATTTATTTGGTTTCTCGTATCACCATCTGTATGTATTGTGCTGGTGTCCACTTGTAGTTCTTACATATGGCAATTTGTCTAATCAGCTCTGCTGAGCCACAAGAGCAAACCCCAAAAGTCTGGCAGGTCGGGAATCTGGTTGACTGGGAAGGAGGTGGGAAGGGGAAGCAGGGGGCGAGGCAGGGGGTGGGGGAGGGGGTGGGGGAAGGGTGGGGAAGGGGGTGGGAATGGGGAGACATGTTCCACACAAAGGCTCGCACAAGTGTCATGATCCGACTTTGCACACGTATCTTTCATGCTCTAATTTTGACCCTATAGTTTGCTCATCCGTAACGTTTGCGAAGCTTTATGCGCACGAGTGCGACCATGTAATGTTTACTGCATTGATCTCCAAAAGCAGCAATACTGAAGCAACAAGGAACACATGCAAATGTTTGCTTTACCTGTCGTCTGTATGCACGTGTCGTCCATAAGGTCAACCTTTTACCTTCTCTTTTCAGCATTTACGCAGCGATCACGGGGGGCAGGGTGAAGGGTCAGAGGGCATGGGGCCGAGGCGAAGGTCGCTCGGCGCCCTCGGTGACGTGGATGATCCAGGTCAGATGCGCTATTTTTAGCTCTGCTTTCTCCATTTTCTGGCATGGTGTGTTTTGGGTATGTGTGCTTCTCGGCATGGCCTTGATCTGGAGTAGTGGACAGGAATAGCCAGTGACCGGTGGTTTTTATCCCTTGTGTTACTCCCCAAGTGGACACCTATTCTAAGCAGACTTACGTGTATGGGATATTCAAACCACTCGAACTATTATTTTCACTGTCTTCAAGCCATCATTTTGCCATTTTACATCGCCAGGTTCTTTTCGCGTTTATCCGTTATCTACTTTGGGCATCACTTTCTTTTTGTGCCAGGCTGTATCCCCTGCTACTATTTTTCGTTCTTCAAAATGAATTTCTTTCCTCAATAAATAATTGTTGTCTATCCCAACTGCTAATTCACCTGTATTATTATTAAATTTTCTTACTCCAAACGTTTCCATGGATTGACGTCAGCTTTTGCGTACGATACATTTCTATTTTAAATTAAGTAGTCTGGTTAGAAATGTACCCACAGTCATTTGTTCATATTCTTTCTTCCTGCTTTTTGGTTATACAATCAATTTCTGATGCAAGTGTGACCTGCGATCTGTGTGATTTTTGCCGTGCTTTATTGTCCGTGTTCAGCGTTCAAACTGTACGTTTCGGTGAACGGATGTCCGGATCTTCGCATGAACGTTTATCAGCATGACTTTTGTTGTCTCACTTCCGTTCACGCGTGCGCACTTCTTCTGCACAGACTCTGGTGCGCTCCTGCGTCACTTCCTGTCGTCCTTTATGTCTTGTTTCCTCTTCATGCGACCGGAACAGGTAACTGAGCTCTCCATCTTTTCATGTAGCCTTACAGGGAAGCCTCTTGCAACGTCATGTCAGCGGTGGCCCGAGTGCAGACAATCTCACTTGAAAAGTAATCACTCGAATAAAAACTTGAGCCTGTAAAAGGAAAAAATATAGAAGAAAGAAAGTCTTTGGTTGAAAATCGGTATACTGTGAGCACACTGGCTTTAATGAATGCCCGCTTTAGACTGGTGGATTTCTAAGGTCGTCAAATACTCTGACCTCGTCTGCGGAGGTGCAAGAGGTTCCACCTAGAAGCTACCATGAAAATTCTCCTCACGTCATTATCATTGGTTGCTTCATTTGCTTGTC
>JAWQFJ010002186.1:17500-30000 GCA_034096865.1 Theodoxus fluviatilis | reverse complement strand
TTCCTTCCAAGATTGTCGATTGAGCGTCAGGATGCCTCTGCATCAAAATCTTACATCTGTGGCTGTATGACACGATTGTGATTAAGTAAGTAAGGCGACCAAACAATCGAGACTAAGCGGTCTTGTAAAGAGGATACTCGATCTCTGTCTTACCTACAAGACTTTGGGTGCACTGTTTGACATGGAAGAAGAGTTGAGGCTTTTCTCTGCTTTGTGGAATGAAACTATCATCAAGCGTAACTAACGTACTCTTACTCATTGTTTAAAAAAAACTCCTTTGATCACACTTCATACTATATTGGATTTAATTCGTTCTTCTCGTGTGCTCTTTCACCCCGTGTATCGTTCGTTTCCAAAATCTCAAACGTTCAGTTGTCTATTTTCAGCCAAATGTCCTTTCGGGTGGATGCGAAGAAGTGCCTTCAGTGTAATAAAGCAATGCCGAATCAGAGAGGACATTGTCATATCCTATGTTGAAAGATAAACTTTGTTTGATATACCTCAGCATTCGACACTACCCACTCCTTGTGACCAGTGGAAAAACAAAGTAGGCTATGGGTAGACTTCTATTTGCAAGTGTTTGTTTCTAGGTGTAGTTGACAAAGTGTACAGGAAGTAACGTGATTTTTTCGCCACCTCCCACGAGGCCTATCTGATTGCGGTTGTGAGCAGCAGAACAAAGCTGTCTACAGAATGTGATATCAAACAGGATCTGCCTCTGTCGTTGTGACATATTTATTTTCTCACGTATCACTGTTCTGGGTTACAAATAAACGGGAAAGTGAGAACAAGGTTCACCTGTTAGCCCAACGAAGTCACAAGTGGATGAACAAGGATCTGTAGTAATACTCGAGACCCCCACGCAAGATAACACCATTGAGTTTCATGCGTTCGTCGGACTACCTCCGAATGATTTTCTACCTTCCACCTCCTGCTATGTGACAGACGTTTGGACAGGAGTGTCTCTCCTTTCATTTTGCAGGAAGGATCAGATTGAGAGAGTTGATTGAAACGTGTTGGAATCAATCGTTTGCTCAGCAAAACTTTGTGGAAGCTTTCCCCAGTATTTCAGACCATTCTACAGACCGCGAGGTAATGAACTTTGACCCTTGACGTACTGCCTGTTGGACTGACCGCTCAATGCCACTGATTATGGCAAATCATTATGTACTCGAATCGAATAACAGAACTAAAAAGGTGCGTCGTTCCATGAGTAATGGGATGTCTGCATTGTGTGTGATGTCTGAGACGTGGACAGCTTGGTTATCGCCACTATGCAGCCATATGGAACATACAGTGGAGTAGCGGTGTTCCAGGCACAGAACGCACGCGCGTTTCGTTCGATTAACGCAATGTTACGAGTACTGTCTTTAATTCTTCTGCATGCAGATTTGATCACGCACACACGGATATGTGTGTATTCTTTACCTTTTCTTGACGGCCCTGCTGTTTCTTCCGGTCAATAATAACGTCACAACAAATACAGACCATGTTTGAATACAGTGCATGAAACTTCTAGTCAATCTTTGTATCTCGCTCTAATACTGAGGAAATAATTTCTTGTTTCTATTACCCATAACGGAAGTATATTAGACGACACCACGCCTCGCATCGCACAGTTTGAGATTTCGTAGCGGTTGTTTCCTAACGTGCACCAATGAAATGGTAAGTAGAGGAAATTGAAAATGTACGTGTATTAAGTTACCTCCTTGAGTAATTTTGTTCTCATAGCATGTACCAGCTACCTCGTACACCGCCTTTAACTCGCTTCCAAATTGATGATTTCCTCCGCGGAGAAGAAAATAATTTTAACGTCTGACTTTTGCATGTTTGAAAAAAATGTGAGCCATCTTGTCCACAATCACATAAGCACATGGTAAGCAATGTAACTTGTATCTGCTTGTTGACATTAAATCTTTCATTAGCACGTGAAGATTTGAGTATACCTCCTGAATCATTATCATTATGTGAAGTTGTTGTAAGACAGACTGAATAAAACGACATTAGAATCTGCAGGGCCGTTTTCAATGTCTAGTTAACGGGAAATCCTCCCAAGTTTTATCATTGACCCCAGTGGCAGGTGTTGTCAGGCCACGAATAATATCATTCCAGTCTTACTTCCATTGATTGAGCTCAATAGGTGCATATGTCTGACTGTGACTGAATGCGTGAGTCCGTGAGGAATATGAACATGTGCGCTCGAGCTCTTCGTTGTGCGTGTGCCTTTGTGTGTGGTTTTGAATGCCAATTTGCATATAATTATCTACGCAAATGTGGAAGTAAGTATGTTACAGGATGGTTTTAGTCTATATGATTGCACACATTGCCGAAAGAGATGATCGATGAAGATGTTTGATTCAAGCTGTTAGTAAGTGATTCGGTAAGACTGTAGAAAAGACCCACTATCTTTTTTGACAACACATTCGGTGTGATGTTCTTGTACTTCAGTAGACAGAAACGTGTGTGTTTGAGGTGGATTTTACCTCCTGCACAATCAGCTCTATCGGGTAATACTAGTTCCTTTCCTTTCATGGATATCTACTTTATTCAGAACTTGTGATCGACGTGATATGTAGATCTCCATAGAGCGCGTAAACTACACATTCAGTCCAGTGCTGCATACTCGTCGTGTAGTATTATGTACATACGTCTCGATGTATATGTGGAATTTCGAAGCGGTACTTATTTTTTCGTTGGAATGACCTGTAATTTGGTTTGACACTGCCATGTTTGCGTCGGCTCATTATTCAGTACAGGGAAGCCGCGATGTACAGTATGATTAAGTACTGATGTCGACGTTGTGAGCGTGTACCATGTTAAGTCTACTTATCATTGTCCTATTCAATGTCATTCCACAAAGATGCGTTGCATCCAAAGTTTGCGTTGTGATTTCTTTTTCATTGTTACTGCTGATATTTTGTAATGTTTTATTAACAAAATATACGTTTGATGTGAAACAAATTAGTCTGCTGTGTTCTGTTCTTTATTTCCATCATGAGTTATGTTCTGTACATGAGCCAAAATGTCGGCTGTGTTTGAGTGTTCCAACTATGAAAACAAGAAGAAAACTTTCAAAAGGTTCAGTGTGCTGAAACCGAGAGTTGAGTACGTTTCTCATCCTCCACCTGTATTTTAAGTCTTTTCCATCACATTCTAAAACGGAAGGGGAACTATGTAGCTTGGAGACATGTGCGTGCAATTATCTGCACCTTAGTTTACCACTGTCTGGAGATTACTTTTTCTTGCATTGTCACTCACCGATATGCAAAAGTATAGATTGTATAGCATCATTACCTTAAAGTTGGCATTGTCCAGTGTGCCTACAGACGTTGCCAGCAGAAATCACATTTCTGCTCATAAGAAGTATATGGAATGGTATTTACTGCCATTGTGGAAGAGAGAGAGTTTGGGGCGAGGGTATGGAAGTGGGGGCGAGGGAATATATATATATATATATAGAGAGAGAGAGAGAGAGAGAGAGAGAGAGAGAGAGAGAGATAGATAGATAGATAGATAGATAGATAGATAGATAGATAGATAGATAGATAGATAGATAGATAGATAGATAGATAGATAGATAGATAGATAGATAGATAGATAGATAGATAGATAGATAGATAGATAGATAGATAGATAGATAGATAGATAGATAGATAGATAGATAGATAGATAGATAGAGAGATAGAGAGATAGAGAGATAGAGAGATAGAGAGATAGAGAGATAGAGAGATAGAGAGAGAGAGAGAGAGAGAGAGAGAGAGAGAGAGAGAGGCAGGCAGACAGGCAGACAGACAGACAGACAGACACAGACAGGCAGACAGACCAGACCAGACCAGAGAGAGAGGCAGAGAGAGAGAGAGGCAGAGAGAGAGAGAGAGAGAGAGAGAGAGAGAGGGAGGCAGAGAGAAAGAGAGGCAGAGAGAGAGAGAGGCAGAGAGAAAGAGAGGCAGAGAGAGAGGCAGAGAGAGAGAGAGAGGCAGAGAGAGAGAGAGGCATAGAGAGAGGGGAGAGAGAGAGAGAGAGAGAGAGAGAGAGAGAGGCAGGCAGACAGGCAGAGAGAGACAGACAGAGAGGCAGGCAGACAAACAGAGAGAGACAGAGAGGCAGGCAGACAGGCAGAGAGAGGCAGGCAGACAGGCAGGCAGACAGGCAGAGAGGGGCAGGCAGAGAGAGACAGAGAGGCAGGCAGAGAGAGACAGGCAGAGAGGCAGGCAGACCGGCAGAGAGAGGCAGGTAGAGAGGCAGGCAGACAGGCAGAGAGAGGCAGGCAAAGAAGCAGGCAGAAAGACAGAGAGAGGCAGGCAGACAGGCAGACAGAGAGACAGGCAGACAGGCAGGCAGACAGAGAGACAGGCAGACAGGCAGACAGAGAGACAGGCAGACAGGCAGGCAGACAGGCAGAAAAAGAGACAGGCAGACAGGCAGGCAGACAGACATACAGGCATAGAGGCAGGCAGACAGAGAGACAGGCAGAGAGGCAGGCAGACAGACAGACAGGTAGAGAGGCAGGCAGACAGGCAGACAGAGAGTCATTCAAAGAGGCAGACAGACAGAGAGACAGGCAGACAGACAGACAGGCAGAGAGGCATACAGGCTGACAGAGAGACAAGCAGAGAGGCAGATAGGCAGACAGACAGACAGACAGAAAGAAGACAGACAGGCAGCCAGACGGACAGGCCAGACGGACAGGCAGACAGGCAGACAGGCAGACAGGCAGACAGGCAGACAGGCAGAGAGGCAGACAGGCAGACAGACAGACAGGCAGTCATGCAGACAGACAGACAGGCAGACAGACAGGCAGAGAGGCAGACAGACAGACAGACAGGCAGAGAGGCAGGCAGACAGACAGACAGACAGGCAGAGAGGCAGGCAGGCAGACAGACAAACAGACAGACAAACGGGCAGTGAGGCAGACAGACAGACAGACAGACAGACAGACAGACAGACAGACAGACAGACAGACAGAGAGGCAGACAGACAGAAACACATATAGACAGGCAGAGAGGCAGACAGAGAGACAGGCAGAGAGGCAGAGAGACAGACAGACAGACAGACAGGCAGAGAGTCAGACAGACAGCCAGACAGACATACAGACAGGCAGAGAACCAGACAGACAGGCACACAGACAGATAGACAAACAGACAGACAGACAGAATGACAGACAAACAGACAGACAGACAGACAGACAGACACAGACAGACATACACACAGACAGACAGACAGACAGACACACAGACAGACACACAGACAGACACACAGACAGACACACAGACAGACAGAGACAGACAGACAGACAGACAGACAGACAGACAGACAGACAGACAGACAGACAGACAGACAGACAGACAGACAGACAGACAGACAGACAGAGAGGCAGACTGACAGACAAAAAGACAGACAGACATGCAGGCATAAGACCGTGTTAGGTAAGGGGTACGCCATAATGTAGATAGCGACCGCATATTTTAGCCCCGATCCCACAACGAGGGTTCAACGCTTTCGCACAAAAGTCGACAGAACTCAGACCACTTAATACAGACAGGAAAGCGTCACACAGACACCACATTACAGATCAGACAGCACCACCCGTGAACAGACAGGAACTTACAAATACATCGCCCCAGAACACGGACTCTACAACGACTTTCACCACAAACGAAAGAGCACATGTCACATCGTACATCACCAGCAGCTAAATAGAACTATCACACCCGCGTACACATTACAATGGCATGGAAATTTATAAGGTTAACGAAAACAGTAACTTAACTTTGCAAAATCACCCTCAATAGATAATAGCAATCATGGCATTTCAAGATCTTAGTAACAGACAGGACAGACAACTGTTAAAGACACAACTATCTTTATACATTAATGTTCCTTAGCTCTACCAGCCAAAATCGATCAACAGCAATTGGGTATAACACTGACTTCTTAGATGAATAGTTTGACATGTTTGTTAAAGATACACCGGGTTCACATTGTCAACAAAATATGACCAGACAAGAAAAGGATGAAACATGCCGCAAAGACAAAGATCCTCCCCCCCCCCCGTCTCAGCATGAGGAACCTTTAAGTTCCTGAGGAAGCCTCTGGGGAAGTGGTCCCAGGAGAAAGGACGCTGGCTGGATAGGTCAGACTGGTAGGTGGCAGGCCCAAGAGAGTGCCTGTTCAAGCAAGAAGAGATGGTATCTGGACATTGGGGACTAACCATGGCCAGATCAGAGGGGGGAATATGTGTGGTCCAAGGTTCTTGGGTTTCTTTATTAAATCTAATTGCATGTTTCCAGTACACCTGAAGTCTGGCCAGCCCCTCTCTGATTGGCTTGAGGTTGTAATACCATTCTCAGAATGGAGGTAAGAGAGAGAAGCATGCTGGAGTTGGGAAGTGAGTGGACATGGTGTGTGTCATGTCCTGTATTCTGCTATGATAAAAAGAAGAATAAAGGAGTTTGAAAAGTCACCAGCCCAACTTGTCCTCCCCAAATCCCACCAACATCTACCATGTTTGACAGCCACACATCTACCACACACCTGTAGGAGGAAGGGTGGGGGGGGGGTGGGGTGTTGATTTTGGGGTGGGTGAGTGGGTAAGGAAGCAGCAGTTGTAATGCCTGCATATGCTCATGAAAATAATGTATTCGGAAGTATTCTTTTGAAACCAATTTGGCTTGTACGACATCTTTGTTACTTTCCTCTTTCCACACAGGTCTACAAGGATGCCCATGCCTACTATGACGGTAAGCCCATCATAAATACAACATTCATGTTTATCTATAAGTTCTGTTTGACTTAACAAGAATATTCCGTATGAATGAAACATTTAGGGTAGTTCAGGTTTTTAAGACTATGTGCAAAGACAAATGTATAGATGAAGAGAATGGCGACTGCATATATTGGGCAGAGTTGTGGTAAAGTTTTAATTACCACAGAATTTATCAGGACAGCTGGATTGTTTGGAAAAGACTTGGTCCCAGCTCTGCACTCTATTGGGCCTACAGCTCAGCAGAAGGGCCAAATCTCATTGTGGCTGTACAGCATATTGCTATTCTCCAAGAATTACAACTGTTTTGCTTGTCCTAGTACCCCAGTTCTGTTTGATTGCAACTGCCAACATTTTCTAAGGACAGTTTTTCAAAAGGTAAGCATTGAATCTGACATACATGCATACATGCATCTTTTTGTTAGTCAGCAGTATGTTACATTTTGCATTGCAGAGGTGGAGAAAGCGGGAGGACAGCTGGTGAAAACTGCAGTGAACTGCCTTGCTCAAGAACAGGTGGGTAGACATTATTGGAAATCATGTCTTCTCTGGCAGTTGTAGTGATAAACCTGAAGATGCACAGGCGTGTTATCGATAGTAATTCTGCCTTATGTAATGGAGTCATCTGCTTATTTGACTAGATAATATATTGCAACCTCTATAACCTGACATATACAGTGTGTTAAAAAATGGAACTATAACTGTGTCCTAGGTGTGCCAGTATTTGTGTGGGTCCTAACTGACTATGTGTGCATAGCACTGCTTGGAAATACCCATAGTCACGCTACTGGAGCAAACAAACACACAACACACACACGCGCACACACACGCAGACACACACACACACACACACACACACACAGAAACACATACACACAGAGAAACACATACACACACACATACACACACCACTTACACACAGGCACACACCACACACACACACACATACATACACTCACACACACACAAACACACACACACTCAGAGAGAAACACACACTCACAGAAACACATACACACACACACACAGACAGAGAAACACATACACACACAGAAACACACACACACAGAGAAACACATACACACACACAAACACACACACATACACACACCACATACACCACATACACACACACCACACACACACACATACCAAGAAACACACACAAACACACATGCACATAAACGCGCGCACACACACATATAAACACACACACACACACACACACACACACAGAGAAACACACACACAGAGAAACACACACACAAACACACACACAGAAACACACACATACACAGAGAAACACACATAAACTCACACACAGAAAAACACATACACACACACACACAAACACACTTATACACACACATGTAAACACACACAAACACATGTAAAAACACACCCACACATATGTAACCTCACACACACACACATGTAAACACACACACTCATGTAAACACACCCACACACACACACACACACACACATGTAAACACACACACACACACGTAAACACACACACTCAGAAACACACCACAGACACACACATACACACACAATTACACATACACACACACACACACACACACACACACACACACACACACACACACACAAGCACCACATCCTTTTGTTCCAGCTGATGAGGGGAGCATCTAGTGGGAGCAGGCCTATGCACTTCTCTCTCTCCACTTCAGTGTCAGTCAACTGAGGCTGTGGTCAACACTTTGGCCTGGGACAGGAAGGAGGTCATCGAAGTGGCTGCCAGTCTCTCCAAGAGTGCTGTCACTCAGTCTGGTCACCATGGCAACACCCTGGGTAGGCAGCAGTTCAGCAGATGGAAGGCATGAAGGGGAAATTATGGCGTCTGAGTAAGATTGGAGAAAGGGGGTGCAGTGGCTGGTGTTAATCTTTGCTAGGTGTGTGTGTGTGTGTGTGTGTGTGTGTGTGTGTGTGTGTGTGTGTGTGTGTGTGTGTGTGTGTGTGTGTGTGTGTGTGTGTGTGTGTGTGTGTGTGTGTGTGTGTGTGTGTGTGTGTGTGTGTGTGTGTGTGTGTGTGTGTGTGTGTGTGTGTGTGTGTGTGTGTGTGTGTGTGTGTGTGAGTGTGTGTGTGTGTGTGTGTGTGTGTGTGTGTGTGTGTGTGTGTGTGTGTGTGTGTGTGTGTGTGTGTGTGTGTGTGTGTGTGTGTGTGTGTGTGTGTGTGATTGTGTGTGTGTTTGAGTGTGTGTGTGTGTGTGTGCGTGTGTGTGTGTGTGTGTGTGTGTGTGTGTGTGTGTGTGTGTGTGTGTGTGTGTGTGTGTGTGTGTGTGTCTGTGTGTGTGTGCGCGTGTGTGTGTGTGTGTGTGTGTGTGTGTGTGTGTGTGTGTGTGTGTGTGTGTGTGTGTGTGTGTGTGTGTGTGTGTGTGTGTGTGTGTGTGTGTGTGTGTGTGTGTGTGTGAGTGTGTGTGTGTGTGTGTGTGTGTGTGTGTGTGTGTGTGTGTGTGTGTGTGTGTGTGTGTGTGTGTGATTGTGTGTGTGTTTGAGTGTGTGTGTGTGTGTGCGCGTGTGTGTGTGTGTGTGTGTGTGTATGTGTGTGTGAGTGTGAGTGTGTGTGTGTGTGTGTGTGTGTGTGTGTGTGTGTGTGTGTGTGTGTGCATGAAAAACTTTTACATTGTTATTTTTTTCTTGAAATATACATTGGTAAAAGGTTAAAAACTAAAATCAGGGGTAAAATGACAACATCATAACTAATGTAAAAACCCAAAGCTTGTTGTTAAAGGATTGATTAACAGTTATTTGCAATGAAATTTTCAGTTAACTACTTGTTGATGATGGCTCCTTTAACAACTTGCACGGACTTGCTTCAGTATTGTAGGTTTTTGCCACTTGTCTTGTCTGTATTGTCTAGGTGTCTGTCTTCCATCTCACATCTCTACTGACTTTTGCTGCTGTCTGTATTTCTTTCTTCCATCTGACATCTCTACTGACTTTTGTTGTTGACTTGTCTGTGATGTCTAGGTGTCTGTCTTCCATCTCATATCTCTACTGACTTTTGTTGTTGACTTGTCTGTGATGTCTAGGTGTCTGTCTTCCATCTGACATCTCTACTGACTTTTGCTGCTGTCTTGTCTGTCTTCCATCTGACATCTCTACTGACTTTTGCTGCTGTCTTGTCTGTCTTCCATCTCACATCTCTACTGACTTTTGTTGTTGACTTGTCTGTGTTGTCTAGGTGTCTGTCTTTCATCTGACATCTCTACTGACTTTTGCTGCTGTCTTGTCTGTCTTCCATCTGACATCTCTACTGACTTTTGCTGCTGTCTGTGTTGTCTGTCTTCCATCTGACATCTCTACTGACTTTTGCTGCTGTCTAGGTGTCTGTCTTCTACCTGACATCTCTACTGACTTTTGCTGCTGACTTTGGCTGGTTGCAGCAATGGTGCAGGTTCTCAGCATGGGGTTATCTCCCCCTGTCCCTGTGGCGGACTTCAAGCCAGTGCAGGCAGAAGCCAAGGTAAGGAAGGGGGTTGTCTTTCAAACTGTCTTGTTCAGGTTTTAGAGGTTACCATTCAACTCTATAACTTGGGGGGGTTGTCTTTCAAACTATCTTGTTCAGGTTTTAGAGGTTACCATTCAACTCTATAACTTGGGGGGTTGTCTTTCAAACTGTCTTGTTCAGGTTTTAGAGGTTACCATTCAACTCTATAACTTGGGGGGTTGTCTTTCAAACTGTCTTGTTCAGGTTTTAGAGGTTACCATTCAACTCTATAACTTGGGGGTTTGTCTTTCAAACTGTCTTGTTCAGGTTTTAGAGGTTACCATTCAACTCTATAACTTGGGGGGTTGTCTTTCAAACTGTCTTGTTCAGGTTTTAGAGGTTACCATTCAACTCTATAACTTGGGGGGTTGTCTTTCAAACTGTCTTGTTCAGGTTTTAGAGGTTACCATTCAACTCTATAACTTGGGGGGTTGTCTTTCAAACTGTCTTGTTCAGGTTTTAGAGGTTACCATTCAAATCTATAACTTGGGGGGTTGTCTTTCAAACTGTCTTGTTCAGGTTTTAGAGGTTACCATTCAACTCTATAACTTGGGGGTTTGTCTTTCAAACTGTCTTGTTCAGGTTTTAGAGGTTACCATTCAACTCTATAACTTGGGGGTTTGTCTTTCAAACTGTCTTGTTCAGGTTTTAGAGGTTACCATTCAACTCTATAACTTGGGGGTTTGTCTTTCAAACTGTCTTGTTCAGGTTTTAGAGGTTACCATTCAACTCTATAACTTGGGGGGTTGTCTTTCAAACTGTCTTGTTCAGGTTTTAGAGGTTACCATTCAACTCTATAACTTGGGGGTTTGTCTTTCAAACTGTCTTGTTCAGGTTTTAGAGGTTACCATTCAACTCTATAACTTGGGGGGTTGTCTTTTAAACTGTCTTGTTCAGGTTTTAGAGGTTACCATTCAACTCTATAACTTGGGGGGTTGTCTTTCAAACTGTCTTGTTCAGGTTTTAGAGGTTACCATTCAACTCTATAACTTTTCTTATCAAGAATTTATTTTGGATTTATTTTGTGATTTCTGTCACCAATGTTTGATTTTGTGTTTTTATAATGTGTTGTAATGAGTTTACTGCTTATAATATTTCACATGTATTGTTTGAGAAAAGTTTGAGTTCTGAATAGGTCTTTTTAATTTCCTTTTCCTTTTCTTCTTTTATAACTGTGCATTGAATAAAATCGTGTGACATTTAATTATTCAAAGAATGACAGATTATTGCTCTAACGCTGGTAATGAGTGTGTGTGTGTGTGTGTGTGTGTGTGTGTGTGTGTGTGTGTGTTTGTGTATATGTATACGTGTGTGTGTGTCCATCTGTGTGTGTGTGTGAGTGTGTGTGTGTGTGTGTGTGTGTGTGCGTGTGTGTGTGTGTGTGTGTGAAAAATATAAATGCATTTCACTAACCAGGTCATTCTTACTAGAAGAAATTAAAGTAATGATGTTCATTAATTACTGATGAATGTGATACACTTTCATTATGACACATTTACTCATTGTCCTACAAGAGCAACTCTTGCTTATAACACACTCTAGCAGGGATTCATATACAGGAGTAGGAGTTCACACAGGTCTTTTGCCTCATTGATATGTATGAATAATGCAAGCCAGCATACCACGCACTAAGATATTTAGGATTACATATATGCAAAAGTTAGAATTAGTCGTTGAATTCACGCCATGATGCCCAACAGGATGGAAAGATCATCCTGAGGAATTGTCACCTATCTGCCACCATTGACAAAGCTGGATGTCTTGTCTCCCTCACACCTACTGGATGTGACAGGTATGCATGCATAAAAAAGTTACGAGTGTCAATAAATTGTGACTGTGTGAGAAAGAAGGCTAAAGTCGGCAAAACAGTTTTCCAGCAAATGCTGAGAAAATGCATCAGTGCACTATACTATGTCATGTGTTTGCTTTCCTGAGCTTCATGTCACTGTAAAGAAAAAGGATTTCCTCTATGACCATGCATGTTTTTTTTCTGGAGTATGTGTTTGGGAATGTAATCTAAGAAAGACAACCCCTTCATGACTGTTCCGCATTGTCCCTCCTAATTACTTCTCTTGATATGCAGGATCCGGGCTTTTCAGTCATTGACTCTGCATGTTGTAAGATGGACGTGACGTGCATTTATCAGAAGAATAAATGTTGAAATGGGAACCTACAGTGGTATGTCCTAATGTGTGAAAGTCGTCAGTTCGTCCACTTGTCT
>JAWQFJ010002186.1:0-12500 GCA_034096865.1 Theodoxus fluviatilis | reverse complement strand
GATGATCATGTTGATAAATATCATGATGATGTCGATGATGATGATGATGATGATGATGATTGATGATGATGTTGATGATGATGATGTTGATAAAGATGATCATGTTGATAAAGATCATGATGATGTCGATGATGATGATTATGATGATGATGATGATGATGAAGGTGGTGATGTGATATTGGTACTGCTGCTGCCACCTCCAATGAAAGTGACTGTGATACTTCTGTTCCTGATGATGATGAAAGTGATGATGGGGATACATAGTGCTGTTGCCACTGCAGATGATGATGATACATGCTGCATCTCTTGCTACAGGTGTACTGCCACAAGTGGTGCGATGTGTCAGAGTATGACCGTGGTCTGGCCCTTCTCAACGACTGCAAGTACGGCATCTCCGTCATCAATGGCGTCATGCGCCTCTCCCTGTAAGTGCCACTGGCAATTGGAAGGAAGGCTTGTAGAGGATGTATTTCGTTACTCTCTCATCCAGCCCAGGGACTTGGTGGAACGTAGTGTATGAAATCCTTGAATAAAATTCTTGTGTGGTTTTAGCTTTTACGTGTACTCAGGGTGAGGGCGACTAGTTGTAAAACTTGTTTTAAAAATTACATTTGATATTCGTTTGGACCTGTGTTTGATATTTGCTTTGGGAAGAATAGTTGCGTTCCTTTGTGATTACAGTAGCCCAACATACCTTTTTTCTGCCTATCCTACTTTTTTAATTGAAAAAAGAGATAAAAAAGGAAGAAATTGACAGTAAACAATGAACTGTGTGTTGTCCCATCTTCCCTGCCCTATGAACACTTGAAGAATCCACTATTCAAGTTAAAAAAATATGTTTTTTAGCAAAAGAGTGATTGTGATTTGTGTTCAATTTGACCTCTTCTATTTATTTATTTTTAAAGAAAAAAAAAGTTCAGTCTGACCTATCAACCTTTTTTTTTTGTTGCCATGTAACCATAACCACAGCTGTTTATTTCTTTTGGCCTTATCTCATTTATCCATTATCAAAGGACCTATGATTTTTTTTTTGTTCTTTATAGACAAATGTGGGATGTCACACCCGTCACTTTTATCAACAAATGTAATCAAATCATGACAAATGTTAGAATTTCTCAGAAAAGTAATACAGATTCCTGTCAAAGTAAGGGTACACTACTGCAGACCTAAACTGCTAACTTTCTAACAGTGTTCAGAAGTGGTTTGAACTTGGCTGCTTGTCAAGAGGAGATAGTCTCAGTGAAGTTGTTCAAAGGTTAAACTGATATGATGGAGAGAGCTACATATGTTTGATGTGCTTTAATCTGTTGTAAAGGGCTGAATTATTTTAGCTTTTTTTATCACCTGTTTTTAGTTTGTCTTGGATACAATTGCTGGTACAGCTAGTTCATGGAGATTCATTTACCTGTTGTCAAATGACAACTAGGGCAGTCTGAGTCAGCAGTTGGACACTGTTTTGTTTCTCTGTCTTTGCAGGCTTCGCTCCCCCAAGGCCCCAGATCCTGATGCTGATATGGGAAACCACCAGTTCTCCTATGCACTCATGCCTCATACTGGTAGGTGCTCTGCAATACTCTCGTCTTAAGATGTCTCGCATCGTGACTTTTTTTTTTTCATGCAACTTTTCCACCTTTAGATGGGTGCTCAAACCACACACATTTACCCCCTGGTCATCGGGCTACCTCTTTTCATCACCACAACACCATCTCAACTCCCTGGGGAGCATGCAACCAGGCTGCCGTTGACCACATCAAAGTTTGTCTTTCACATTATTCCTGCTCAGCCCTCACAGATACCCGTTTTACTTCTGGGTGGGGAGAAGCAATGTGAATAAAGCACCTTGCTTCATGGTTGCAACCCTAGAATCTGCACAGCTTTGAACACCACACCCACTAGCCGCAAGCCACTGCAGATCAAGCTTGCTAATTACTCTGCCAGAGTCCCAGGGCACTGTGTTTCTGACACACTTTTCCTGCAGTTGTCTTCCAGACACTCTTCCAGCCTATGTTTTCCAATCTCACTTGTCTAGTCACACTCTTCCAGCCATATCCAGTCCCACTCTTTTTGTCACACTTCTAGCCGCTTCTTTTTTCAATCTCACTCTTTCTAGTCGCAAGTGTAACTTACAGCCAGAGCAGCTCGATGCCTCCCACATCATTTGGAAGCCCTGGCTGCTGGGCTTTCAGGGCCTGCTCCGGTAGCTCAGCCAGGGGCTGATCCCTAGCAGCGAAAGATTGCGGTTACTGGGGGGCACTCCTAGCTGCTTTCTTTTAGTCACACTTCTAATAATAATAATAATAACGATGATGATGATGGTGATGATAATGATGATGATGATGATAATAATAGTAATAATGTTATTTTGTGCTCAAATACACGAGAATTCTTTGTGGGGATTTCCCCCCTGGGCGCCACTGCGCAGCACCAGCACCCGGTTTCACTCTGCGGCCGGAGAGGCAACGCCGGTTGAGCACCTTGCCCCAGGATGCAGCTCCAGAATCCTTGCTGAATGAAACACTGCAGCAGCTGGCTGCAAGGCGAGCATCCTAACCACTGTCCTACAAGAGCCATTTTCTGCCAGTTACTCTCATTTAGTCACACTTCTAGCCGCTCTTCCTGCAGTCAAAATCTTCAGTAGCTGTTTTCCAGCCACTTTCATCAGACACATAGCTCCACTTACTCTCATCCGGAAATGCCTTTCCAGGTACACTCATCCAGACACACTTTTCCAGCCACTGTTATACCAATCTTCCTCCCCTGTTCAGTGATTTCAGACACACTCTTCCAGCCACTGAGGAATGATGTAAGCTGCCTTCTGTGCTTGCAGGCTCCTTCCAGCAGGCAGGTGTGGTGCAGCAGGCCTACAACCTGAACCGCCCACTGCAGCTCGTTCCCACTGAGCTGTCCGTCCACTCTCCAATCAGCTTCTTTCAGGTGGACACACCCCAAGTCATCCTGGAGACAGTCAAGGCTGTGAGTAGTTCAAATTACATGGGTACATTTGTAGAACCTTTGAGCTGAGGTGAACAGGCTTTCCTCATTTGACATCCCAATCCTGTGCTTATGCAAGGCAGATGACAGAGAATATCATGCAATGAGCGGTTATTTTAGACTACTGATGGGCACATGAGGTGATGACCCAGGTGTGCCCCACCCCCACCCACCAACCCTCACACTTAGGATTGAACCCACTTCAAATTCTGTTTACATAGTGGATTTGCTTTCTATTCTTAGACTGACAATCCTAAATGGAAAATTCATCTACAGGAAGAGAGAAGACAATACAAGCTTTGCAATGATGCATGATACGCTGGTATGTGAAGAAGCCGTTGCGCCAAGGGAAAAACCATAGTTGGGCTAAGTGAACTCTATTTATCTTTTTGGTGTTATGTGGTTGGGCTTATAAAAGTCTTTTTTTGTACATTATTATATGTCGATTGGCATTGTACATCAGCAACAGATCGATTCTAGAGGAGTAATAAAGGCAGCAAATGCCACAGACAGAAAATGCCCCTGGTTGACCTCCAATCTATGTTACAAAGCTGTATCTCTGAAATGGCCCATGAGACTTATGACATGTTTCGTGGTATGCGGTCACATTTTTAAAAAGTGCTACTAGGGATGTGTCTGGCGCCTATTTATCTCCATTGTATCTGAGGCAGGCCGAGGGCAAGACAGACAATCTGGTGCTGAGATTGTATGAAGCCTTCGGAGGATCCACCACCGCCACCATTTCTACCCTGCTTCCTGTCAGGACAGTTCGCAGGTACTTGTCGACTTTCCTTTTGTTATTCAATGTTTGTGTGTGTGTGTGTGTGTGTGTGTGTGTGTGTGTGTGTGTGCAAGGGTGCATGTATATGCAAGCAGGAGTGCTTGTGTGTGTGTGTGCAAGTGCCCTCGCGCATGTATACGGGCCTATGCAATTGCACACACCAGAGCATGTAACATGGATGGTTAAAAGTATGCTTATTGATAATGACCAAAACTATTGAATTACTGGTCATTGATGATCTGTACCAAAGTTATCATTGTCTAACATTTGTCTTTCCTATTTGAAAATAAAGAAAAATTCATTTATTGCTTTGGCTTTTCTGGCACTGTAGTGCTCACAAGACTGGAAAACGTCCAAGTTCATGCAGTAAAAGCATCTCATTGTCTTCAAGGCATGAACATCTTGCTTTCCAATTTTCCCCAGGTGCAATGGGCTGGAGGAGGCTCTTGAGGGAGAGGAGGTGGAATTCAACACTTCCCCCACTCCCAGCTTCAAGGTCAAAGTTCATCCCTTCCAAGTGGTCTCACTCCTTCTGAGTTTCTAGAAGGAAGGAAGAAAGGAAGGAAGGAACGAATGAGACTTTTCCTCTGGAAGAGAATGGAATGTAATCTGTTTTAGATAAGATGGGCATGACAGGTTTGAGGTTGTCTCCTCAAATATGACTGGAATGACAGTGGTATCACTGAGACAGTTTTTCGAAAGTGAACATGGGGTGATTGTGATAATGCATTTGTATCATGTCGAAACACGAAGCACACATGAGATCTTTTCTTTCTCCTTCTTTGTTCAAGTTACATAAGAATAACATGAAGTGTTGGGAGCTGTCCAGGCGAAGAGAGACATTACTGGTATCTGATTTTTTGGTTGTAAAACTGTTGTCTTGTGACCAAGGAAGCAAGCTAGAGATAGAACCGACCAACCTCTTCAGCTGCTGCTTTCATCAGATGCCACTGTCTTGCATATGAAAATGTATGTATGTATGGGGGTACTGTCGTACAAAGTGCTTTAATGCATCTGCATTAATGACATACATCCTGTCAGAGCTGAGCACAGAAGATAATAGCAAGGAAGTTTTCCTGTGGTTTTGCCAGCCCTGAGTTGCTCCTTTCGAATGGCACAGTGCATATGTTCTACTTAGACTACTGTTACTTAGCTTAGTAATGCAATAGTTTCCTGTGCTCTTATATGATATCCTTTGCTTCACTTGTGATTTTATCGTAACCAGCTACTTCCTCCTTTCATTTTAAGTATTATTGTTATTAAAATCTGTAATTTTCAGCTGTTCTGAAAACTTCTTATCAAAGACAGATAATATAACATTACAGAGGGTTTACAAACATCATACATTGCACATGAATTCATTAAACAATTACTACTCAAAGATGAAATAAGGTTTCGTGATTGTTGTTTGGGTCCAATTTCTCTCTCCCCCCCCCCCCCCCCCCCCCCCCCCCTTCATCTTGTGAGTTATGCCTACCTTTTCAAAGCTCCAACACATGCCCATCATCAAAATGTTTCTGACCTCCGGCGAGAACTGAACCTGCAACCTCTCTTTATGTTTGAGTGCTCTAATCACTGAAGTCATCAACACATTTTTATTAATTCTGATTCTTCTCAAATATATTCCGGTAGTAGTGATTGATGAACTAACAATTCCATACCCTGCCTCAACATCATGATCGAAATACTTTTACATAATTTTCTATTGGTTTTCATGCCAACAAAATTTCTTCATATTTCAGTAATTATATTATATGAATTATGATGATTGTTGTAAACAGAATGCTTGTTTCCTTTGGTGAGGACATTTCACGCTCTGCAATAAACAGTTCTGACAGCGAAATGGACAATTTCTTCTTGTGTGTCTGCAAATGAGAGGAAGTGAAGTGGAGTATCCTGTCATCCAGTTCACTTGGTTGCACATCCTAAATGAACGTCTTCATAACTCTGAGTCCACAGTCAGGATATTGGTCTGTGTACTTAGCCTGCTCCTGGTCATTCCTCCAGCTGGTCACTCGATAGATCACACTCTGTCATATGTAATGTTCAATAAACTTGTCTGTACTGCCGTATTCACATATTTATTGATGTGACATCTTCAAGGCAGGAGCCAGTTTTTAAAATGTCGCCATCAGGGTATCAGTGCGGTGGAGAGGAGTCACTTGGGATCTCGGAAGCTGTGTTCGGCAGACAGTCCTTACGTGTGTGGCAGTCACAGATTTGCTTTCAAGATTAATTTTCCCAATGGTTTATCACTGTACTGCACTGCACTGTACTGTACTGCACTGCACTGTGTTCATGTGTCATTGGTGCTGCTCCGGGATGCTTATCAGACCTGAGTCATAGTCATACAGACAACTGCGGTCATCTGAAAAACTCCCAGTGCATGTACTGACAAGGAGACTCAAGGCTGTAGTACACGGTGAAACAGTTTTTGGATAATGAAATGCACGTTTCTTCGTAAGTGAGTAGATATTTAACTGAAATTTTGATTTCCCAGAATTGATTTCACGGTTTTGGACTGGTTTTATTGACTCACATGCGAAGCAAAAGTGAGTCTATGTACTGAGCCGTGTCGTCCGTCCGTCCGTCCGTCCGTCCGGGCGGGCGGGCGTCCGTAAAAAACTTAAACGTTGGATTTTTCTCGGAGACTATTAAGTCTATCAACACCAAATGTGGCATGATGGTGTATGATGACAAGGCCTCAAAAAATATACATAGTGACTTGACCTTGCTTCAAGGTCAAGGTCACAGGAGCCATAAATGTGGTCTCAAAAACAGTCATTTTTCACATTTTCCCAATTTTCTCCCACGTTATTGAGAATGGCGACCTCAGCTACAAGTGGTATATAGGTCAAAGCAAGCCCTATCTATTGATACCAGTTTGGTTGACCTTGCTTCAAGGTCAAGGTCACAGGAGCTCTTCAAAGTTGGATCGTATACATATTTTGAAGTGACCTTGACCCTGAACTATGGCAGATAACTGTTTCAAACTTAATAATTATGTGGGGCACATGTTATACTTTCATCATGAGACACATTTGGTCACATATCATCAAGGTCAAGGTCACTTTGACCCTTATGAAATGTGACCAAAATGTGGTAGTTAACCACTAAAAGTGACGATATCTCATGGTAGAAAGTGCCAATAAGCACCATTGTGCTTCCTATGTCTTGAATTGACAGCTTTGTGTTGCATGACCTTGGATGACCTTGACCTTGGGTCAAGGTCACATGTATTTTGGTAGGGAAAATGTGTAGAGCATTTCTTTGTGTATGATGTCATTGGTAGGTTTAGTTGTTTGACCTTGACCTTGAAGGTCACCTGAAGGTCAAGGTCATATAAAGGTCAAGGTCAAGCATGTGAGTCGTATGGGCTTTGCCCTTCTTGTTCTCCTAGTATTTCATGGAAATAGTTTTGCCCATCACATCTGCCACACGGGTCTGACATTTTTTCTTCGGTTCGCGTGTAGAAGTACTGACACACATACACAGAAACCATAACCAAATGACAGAACTGATCTCTCAAAGCTCTGTGTAGAATGCATCAATCGCTGCATTATTTAAATCGAGATGTGCTTCGAGGTAGGCTACAAGTTGAAGGTCGGCGGGGCAGTGATACGTGATACTACACGGCTTATCATGTAGCCGAGTGGTTCGAGGAGTGAACACCCAGCTGCAGCCATTCGCTCCTCTTCGTCTTAAAACAAAATTCACCTACAAGACGATCACAGTGGCAGCATCAATCATAACGTTGCTGACTCACACCAAAGGTCCCATAATGATCTTCGCTGGCACTATTGTTGTGCAGAAGACATTTCCAACGATGACGCGAGTAACCATATATAGTGATGGGTTGAGTCTATTGATACGTTTCACAAATATGGGTTTCAACGTGTGCGAACATCTCAGGCGAAACCAAGGAAATTCTGGATCAGGGAAATAGGAATAGCGTACTTCACAGTGAGGACGGCCTTCAGGGGACGTAGCGACAGATGTGTCGATTTCATTGGCCCGACCTCCTGGAAAACGCTTCCAGAAACACTACGGGGATTTAAATGACTGGTGACTTTAAAAGGAAGCTTGGTAAGGCTTCCATTAACCCTTTTCTGACTACTGTCGCCAAATAAAGAATAGCACCCACCTCCTGGGGTTGCCAAAACAAAACAGCCAAAATATGGGTGGTGTTAGCAAAATAATAACTGCTTCCTTATCACTGGCTCAATCATCATGAAACTTTGGGATCTGACACAGAACTTATGTAGGCTCATCATCATGCGTTTTTTTCCCATAGTTTCCATGGAAACTACAAGGCAGCCATATTGCAAAGGGGAATAATTACTGAAAATTTGTATTTAATCCTGTTCACAGCTGATTTGTATAATATTTACAGCCCTAAATAACTGTTTTTCACTCTAAAACATAAGTTTGACATATCTACAATACAAACAATGCAGTCAGTAGGAAATAATTTATTCAAAATAATTTAGACAGCTCCATAAATGCAGGAGTGCAAAGGCATCGAATTTGGAACATTACAGCACCAAGTAGGTAATCCACATAATTAACTATAGCCTCTACATTTCTGGCTCAATCTTTTTGAAACTTTAGAATATAACAGGAAAATGGTTTATGCTTCTCATGCAAGTGTTTTTATCTTGGTTGCCATGGAAACCATGGGGCAGCCATATTGCAAAGGGGAATAATTACAGAAAAATGTGATAAAAATGCAAATCAAAGCTAATTTATACTAAAATCACTACAGCAATTTACTACTTTTCACTCAGAAACAAAAGTATGACATATTGGCAGCACATAAAACACATTCAGCATGGAAAATATTTGTTCATCATAATGTGGACAGCTGCACAAATGCGGTGGTGCAAAGGCATCGAATTTGCAACATTACAGCACCAAGTAGGTAGTCCACATAATTAACTATAGCCTCTATATTTCGGGCTCAATCTTCTTGAAACTTTAGAATATAACAGGAAAATGGTTCATGCTTCTCATGCAAGTGTTTTTATCTTGGTTGCCATGGAAACCATGGGGCAGCCATATTGCAAAGGGGAATAATTACAGAAAAAAAGGTTAAAAATGCAAATCAAAGTTGATTTATACTAAAATCACTGCTGCAAATAACTAGTTTTCACACCAACATACAATATAGGAAGTTTGCAGCACAAAATTACACAAAGGATTCTTGAAATGAAATGACATCACTAATGCAGCCCTTCCAACACCAGAAGTATTATTCGGTCTGCAGTAGAGCGAGTCTCCCTGGTCTAGTGGTTGTGCACCATTTCTAATGGTTTATATGAGATTCTTTTCATGCATAATGGATTATGTAGCACATAAAGATTATACATGCAAATGCAACATTCTTGCACTGATATTGTACTGTTGTAATGTCATTCATCTTGGAATTGCAGGGTAGCAAATGTAGCATGCACACACCCATCCCCCCAGTGATATCATGATTGCTCAGTCAACAGCACATGAGAGAGAATCAGTCTTCATCACTGGATTCTTCTTCTTGGGCCCCTGTTACCCTTGGATTCAGGCGTCGCATCTCCCTCTCAAAGTCCTTGACAGTGTGGTACACCAAATGACAGGGTGTCACACACAAAGCCACCTTGCACTTCCTGCACTGGAATCGCGTTTCTTTTTTGTGTGTATACTGCTTACTCCTCTTGGAGTACACTGAGCAGCACACATATTTCTTTGCTGGCTTGGCCTTCTTTTCTGTGGGAGGAATCTCTTCAAGGAAGTGATGGCACCTTTGATCTTCCAGTCTTTCAGATTCCATAGACTTTGCAATCTTCTGCTTCTTTCTTGGTGGCTCCTCCCCTGATGGTCCAGCAGAAGGTTCTGGTTCTGGGTGCTGCCTGTGTTGAAGAGTAGGCAGGTCTTCACTGGCTGGCAGGCCTGCAGAGGTAGATGGACCAGGCACTGTCAGCAAGGTGGAAAAAGGTCAGGATTGCCAGGAAACGGTCACGGGGCATGATCTGGGAAATTAAAAAGAGGAAACAATATTCAGTTTTCAAGCTAAAAAAGAATGAATAAATCAGTTGCTAGTGAAGGGAATTAAATTTACAATACTAACAGCAAAAAATCATATGCAGCATACATTGAAATGCATGATAAACCAGAATTAATGTAACAATCTTCCTTGGGAAAGTATTTAGCCTCGTTCAATGAAACAGGAGCAAATGTACTTGAGACAATCATGCATCAGAATATGGTGTGTGTGTGTGTGTATGTGTTTGTGTGTGTGTGTGTGCGTGCGTGTGTGTGTGTGTGTGTGTGTGTGTGTGTGTGTGTGTGTGTGTGTGAGTGTGTGTGTCTGAAAGAGAGAGAGAGAGAGAGAGAGAGAGAGAGAGAGAGAGAGAGATCAAAGTCAGTCAATAAGGAAGTAAAAATGCTATATTTACCTTGCCAAAGAAAGGTGTCTCCAGCACTGGGTGGGTTGACCAAAAGTGTTGAAGCTCTGGCTTATCTATAAGCCCCATGGCCATGAGAAGAGCTAGGAATTTCTTCATCTAGACTTGATTTGTCCGTTTCCACTTCTTGAGGTAGAAAAACCCTGGAATCTGCTCGGCAACCTTCTGTGCGTAATCAGTTGTCTCTTTGACAAACAAGTCAAATATTTCATCATCGATGAAAAGACCAAAATAATCTTTCGGCGTCTTCTCTCCGGGAATGTTTACTTTCAAACCTGGTGCACCTGTAAAGGCAAGAATGTCACCGATCTCGACGTATTCCACCTCTATCCATCCTTCATCAGCAGCTGGTGATACCGTTCGCATGCCACGCCTACTTCGACCTCGCACACTCGATCGAGTCCGGCGTCGACTTGGCCGAGTGGAACTGGTCGAGGCACTCTCATAACTTGGACTGGGCACTATCTCATCAGATTCCAAAGAATCTAGGTCAAAATCAGAGCTCTGATCGCTATCATAGACCTCACTTTCACTGTCTGAATCAAGGCGTGGCTCTAAAAGCGATTTCTGGGTTGATTCACTCTCCATTTCTGTCATTTTTGCATGAAAAATGGCATCAAAACACTCGCGATTTCTTCTAGAACGTAGTTCGTACGTTTATTCAAGGGAGGTAACAATGTAAACACCCTGGGTTCTGTCTAAAGTACGAACTTAACCAAAAACGAATCATGGGGTCCTCAGACGTATATATGTTACAGGGAATAAGAACATTTAGGGAATAAGCTTAATCCCTGAAATTTTAAGGGAATAGGCTTATTCCCTGTTTCAACTGGGGAGTAAGCTTATTCCCTAAAAAAATCAGGGATTTAGCTTATTCCCTGAAATGGGGGGTCATTTTTTTGCCTTATTCCCTGATTAGTTTAAAGCACACAAACAGAAACATTAATACAAGATTTGTTGCTTTAAACATTGGTTTATTCATAAATACACAAGGATCAAAATACAAGATGAAAATATTGCTGCTCACAAACAATGAAAGCCCTTATAAGAAGTGGGCAACAAGTCAAAACAATTACATATTCTGCGGACTGGTTAATGTGAACACGAAAGTATAGGGCATTCTCATTTCTGAAACGGAAATTAATTAAGCCCGAGTTTCGTTCCTTTACTTCTGGCAGTTCTGGTAGACTGGTAACAATAGAAGCTGATGTGATGATCTCTAGATCGTGGCAAAAGAATGACATTAAAGCATGCATAAAGATTAATTAGATTAAAAACTAATTGAAAACAGTCATATTAGACTGTTTTAACGTATACTTTCTGCACAAAACCCACAGAAAAGTAAACAAACCTCACCGTACGTACCTAGCTGGCTAGCAGACGAACGCGATCGAACCGTAGTCACTACGCCAGCAGACGATCGAGCTAGTGTGATATAATGTTTCATGTAAAGCTCGAATGAGTAGCAGCAGATAACTGTTTAGTTCTGACTTGATTTGACAATTTCGTTTCCCTGGTCAGGCGAGGACAGAAAATTCACGATCATCGAGTCCATGAGTGCATGATCAACTGCCCGCATTCGGCGTAATGTAACGTGTAAGATTATGACAAGAAAATGGCATTAACACACAATACAAAGTTTCATGACAACTAAATTTACCAATTATATTAATAACTGACCATATTTACATCTACATCTAGTGCTAAAACCTTATATACAAAGCAAACATACTGCAGGGAGTGTCCCGGTCACGCATCAAAACTCGGTGCACGAGTGTCGGAGCAGATAAACATAAGAGAAAAGCGAAACGATCCTTTGTGCCCTGCTGTCACTTTGAAGAATTTGCGGGGCTCCGATTAGAAGGAAAACGTCTAAAAGTTGGTATGCCACCTCTGTTGGTCGTTTTGTTGTAAGGGCTCTAAGCACGCAAAAACTTGGTAAGATGTTCCTGTAGACCATAACCCATGAGTATCCTCCCTGTTTAAGTGACTGATAGTCAATTAAATCCACTTGAAATCTTGATCCAAAGGACTTTGACAGGAGAGGCTTCACAACAATGCCTTTAATAGTAGGTCTTCTTTTTTTTCCCCTGACACTGAACGCACAAAGACTTGAACAAAGTGACACTGGCCTCTGTTATGTTTGCATACTTTTTTGCAGCCTCTTTCAAAATTTTATCACGGCCACCATGGCCAGTGACAACATGGATGCGCTTTAAAACATAGTACATTTCCTCAACAAATATGAAGTGTGTTGATTGCTCAGTTTCGTCCTTTCGCTTTAG
>JAWQFJ010002185.1:7500-29373 GCA_034096865.1 Theodoxus fluviatilis | reverse complement strand
ACGGCGACAACTGTGTTGCGACTGTGCTTATTGAAAAGCGCTCTAACATGCGTACTTGTGTTGAACATGTCGACGAGAACATCATTGCATTTTGATTGTGAACAGCTGTGCCGATTTCGGCAAAATTGGATCAGACTCACTGCATGTGTTTGCTTCGATAGTTTGTGAGGAAAAGCAAAACCAAAAACTCTTCTCGTCGCATGATGAATCCCGTGTTCCATCGCAAGGACTATGCTTTTGTGCACTGATTCATTGTGGGAAATATTATGATACCCTTTTGTGTCTACCAAAGAAAACATTAGTAAAAATTTAGATGTACCTTGCAAACGTTCTACAATTGCTTTAAATTGTGAACATCGTCGCATTTTGATTGTGATCAGCTGTGCCGGCAAAATTGGATCACTCACTGCATGTTTCTGCTTCGATTGTTCGTGAGGAAAAGCAAAAACAAAAACTCTTCTCGTCGCGTGATAAATCCCGTGTTCCATCGCAAAGACTATGCTTTTGTGTATTGATTCATTGTGGGAAATATTATGATACCCTTTTGTGTCTACCAAAGAAAACATTAGCAACAATTTAGATGTACCTTGCAAACGTTCTGCAATTACTTTAAATTGTGCTCACCCGGCGGCAAGCATGGGTGTCTCGCTGGACGCGTACCGCCAACGTATAGGTGCTCACTACGCACGTGCAGGGCGCCTAGGGAGAAAACGCGATGAGCGTCTTGCACGGGATTTCCCTTCACCATGGGAAAAGGTGGACCTGGATGACCAGTTACCTCAAGTGAACAAGCCTGGAGGGAAGTTCCAGATAACAAGACCATGGGCTCGTGCAGGTCTCATGCTATTCGTGCTGTACACGTCGCTGGTGACCATGATTGTTGTTAAAGCATCTTCGCCACCTACCGACCTGCACAATCTTTCAGGCTTGATTCTCCTAGGAGGTGATGTAGAAGCCAACCCTGGTCCAGGCACAACAGGCCAGGAACAAGCTGGACTGCATCCGCGAATGAGTGCACGTGGCCCTTGTTCAATGGTAGACGGGGGGATAAACCAATACTCTTTCATGAGACAGGGAATCCCCACAGAACCCACTGACTCTGGACTACAGCCGTCGTCCTCTGTGCTTTCGTCTTCACAGAACTTAATCTACCTCGAGGCTGAACTGCGGAGATTACATGCACAGCAGGACATGTTGTTCCAATCGGTGCATGACATTGAAGAACGACATCGACAGCAGTGCTTGCACTTGTCACAGTGGAATGCAGCACTTCAATATCAAGTGGACGGCATGAAGCTCCACCTGAACAATATGCAGACAGACCTACAGAACAGAATTGTGTCATTAGAAAATGAAACCGAAGAGCTTGAAATGGTCTCCAAGCGAAACTGTTTTCGTCTCTTTGGGTTGCATGAAGGTCCGCGTGAAACGTATTGGACCTGCCTTGAGACGGTGCTGGACGTTATACGCGAAGCACTGCCAAACACTTCGTGGACCGAGTGCGACATTGTCCGAGTGCAGAGATGGGGAGCAAGAAAAGTTGAGGATCCTGACTCCAACCCCCGTCCAATTCTCGTCGAAATGACGAGATGGTCTGACAAGCTGAGACTCCTCCAGCTAGGCCGTGACCCGCTGAGAGGGAGAGGCATCCGTATCTCTGGCGATCTGACAAAGAAGCAGTCTACCACCCTGCAGCAGCTCCGAAGCCAAGGCCATCAAGCCTATTATCGGAACAATAAGCTCTACTTTAGGGATGAATCGCCAGCAGAGTTAGGATCTCTCCCCAGGACAGGACTGAACGAGGTTGCACGAGGTCCCGCACCAGAGGAACATTCACTTGGCGAAATGCATGTAGGTCAACGACAACGTACACCTTGGCTAGATGAAGGTGTGGGATACGACCAGCAAAGTCAAACTCCTCAGCACCGCAGACAACCCCAGCACCAGCAATATAGAAGGGGCCCTCGTAGGGATCGCAGAGACAACTTTAAGCGGTCCCGGCGAGTCGGACAAAGGAGATACGAAAGGAATCCGGAGACCAGCCGCGCTTCAAGAGGCGCTTCAAGAGGCGCTCTTGTGACTCGGTCCACAACGCTCCCCACTGCCGAAGTTCTACGCACTGAAAGTACCCGGGGATACTCCCCAGGGCTGGTGGAGGAAGATGCAACAAGGTCCCTAGAGAACCCTGGAGATTACTCCATTGCTGTCAACACCACATCACAGCCCTCTCCCGCCTATGCTGTAGTCGACGAGTATGTGTGCTCTCCAGAAAGAGACTCACTCGTCGGTGAGGATGATGAACAGCACGCTCCTGATCCCCCTCTAGAACCTCAAGAAACAGTGCAAGCACTACTCAACCTACAGGCTCCGTCTGTACGCATCCATTCCCCACCTTTAATTAGTTCTGCGAAATCATCAGGCCCTCCCAAACAAAGTACTCTGTTAGTGTGGTTAAAACCAAACGGAGTACCCCAAAGATCCACGGAAAACCCAACAATGGCAGTGGCTAGGACCACGGGAAATCGTCAGAGTCCAGGTACGGGTGAGTCACGCAGTGACGGCAACAGCGGCTCTGGTGGCAGACGTTCTCCTAGCCGCAATGGTGTGGAACCTCCGACCGCCCCCTCAACCAGCAACATCTCTCTCTCCGCGTGGGAGGGACGACTGCGCCACAAAGGAGGTCCTGAATCACGTGGAAGTACCCATCTACTGAATGGATGACGTGTCGGCCGACGCCCGATCAACGCGGTCTCCTCGGAAGCCGAACACAATCGCCGTGAACCTAGCGTGAGGCAGCTTGATTGTGGAATAGACAGCCTCCGCATGGTCTCTTGGAATATTGAAGGCCTTGCTGCAAAATTAGGAGAGCCAGGGTTCCTTGAGTATCTCGGATCTTTTGACATTTGTTGCCTGCTGGAGACTTTCACTACTGAGAACTTTGATTTTACACATTACCTTGATGGTTATCTTATATTACATTCCCCTGCTATAAAACTCTCCAGACAAGGACGTAGATCAGGGGGTCTGGTTCTCCTCGTAAAAAAGTCGATCTCCCAACACATAACTCCGTTGACTGTTGATGCCGATAATGTGGTAGTATTCAGGCTTTCAGATGTGGCTAATGTACATATCATTGTAGTCTGCATATACATTCCGCCGCAAGACTCCCCTTACTATAACGGAAGGGTCACAAATTGCAATTTAAATATCCTAGAGGACATAATCCTTGAATGTCAGGAAACTTTCCCCGAGTCGGCATTAATGATTTGTGGCGATTTGAATTCCAGGGTGGGGAAATGGGATATTAGAACAGCAAGCCCTGACCACGATGAAGATGATACATGGGTGGGGGAAAGCTGTAGGTGTCCCAATCTCAAACAACTCAGAACATCACAAGATGGCGTTGCCAATAACTTTGGCGTCCTCCTTAAGAGTCTATGTCAGATCCACCGATTAATTATCCTTAACGGGTGCACACTTGGAGATAGTGAGGGACGATACTACTTACCTTTCTCCCCATGGTAACAGCGTCATTGACTACTGCTTGATGGATACTGATAACTCAAACTTCCCAGTGGAACTAGCCGTTGGCAACAGGGTGGAAAGTCACCACATGCCACTTCAAATAACGATTGGGCCAGAAAACCTAAACTGTAATGTCCTTTCAGAGAAAGTATATGTATCTCAATTACGATGGGATCCAACGAAAGCCCCTACATTTCTGGAAAACTTAGAAAGCCCTGACATTAAGAGGCAGCTGGAGGCTGCATCACAAATGACACATAATTCCATAGACTCTGCCCTTCAGATATTTAATACTGCCATCCTTTCTTGTATTCAGTGTATGGAAAAGAAGGTCCTTGCCAATTCACCAGTGGCTAGAACTATGTCTGTTTGGTACGACCATGAATGTCGCACTGCTAAACGTGATGCAAGAAGATCCCTTTTCCAATATAGGAAAACGAAATCTTCAGTGCATAAAGAAAAATACCTAGCTGAGAGGAAAGTTTACAAAAGCTTAATCCGTGCCAAGAAAAGAAGTCATTTTCACTTAACCAGCATCAAGCTTATAGACAGCATCAAAGATGCTAGCTCGTTTTGGACACAAGTGAGAAACGCAACGCAAAAGTATTCTGGTAACGTTGAAATTAAATTGACAACCTGGAAAGATCACTTTGAAAAACTTTACGCGAACAATTATGATGAAAAGCTTGCATTGACCGGGATACTCAAAGATTCCCAAACACCCGTAGCTATCGTAACACACTCAATTCTAGATGAGCCCATTACTTTGGAGGAAGTAAAGACAACTCTTCGCAGAATAAAATCACGGAAATCGGCAGGGATAGATAAGATTCCAGGCGAATGCTACAAAGCCGGCGGTGATCTAATTGCTCATTTTCTAACAAAATTATTTAATACGCTCTATGACTCCCACTACTTCCCTCCTGAATGGTCCCGATCTGTAGTGGTTCCTCTGTACAAGAAGGGCGATAGGCTGGACCCGAATAACTACAGAGGGATCTCATTACTTTGCACACTTAGCAAGGTTTTTGCTTCCATCCTGACACGCCGACTGCGTTGTTGGACGGAGGAAGAAGACAAAGTATGTCAGGAACAGGCAGGCTTCAGAACGCAGTACTCTACCATCGACCATGTCTTTACCCTCTACTGTATGGTCCTCAAACACGTCCATGGCGAAGGAAGGGGTAAATTCTATGTTGCCTTCGTCGACTTCGAGAAGGCCTTCGATTCGGTTGATAGGACACAACTCTGGAAGGTTCTAGCGAACTCTGGTCTTTCCACAAAATTCTTAAATATGCTGAAAGCAATGTACCGAAACGTTGAAGCATGCGTCAAATGGAACGGTGTAACGTCAGATTTTTTCAAATGCCCCGCGGGCGTAAAGCAGGGGGCATTAGAGAGTCCGATAATTTTCTCCCTGTATATAAATGTTGTAGCTCATCATGTGAGGAAAATGGGGAAACACGGGGTCCAGCTACAACCCGGTACTCCCGAGATATTTGCCTTGTTATTCGCTGATGACGTTGCTCTCCTGTCTACCACACCTAGCGGTTTACAAAACCAAATTAATAACCTTGCCCAGGCGTCCAGCACATTGGGGCTGAAGGTTAACGTGCAGAAAACCAAGGTGATGGTTTTTCGTAAGGGAGGACATTTAGCACAGGGAGAAAGATGGACCCTGGCTGGCATGAACCTAGAAGTCGTAAACAATTACAAGTATCTTGGGTTTACTTTTTCTACGAGACTATCTTTTAATGTACATCTGGAAGACCTAGCAACCAGGGGGAAGCAAAGAGTCGCTCAAATATTGAAGACAATGTGGAGTCTGCATAGCTTAAGCACAACCGTCTTCTTTAAAATATTCGACTCACAGGTGCAATCTCTCCTGTTGTACGGTGCGGAGATATGGGGCATGGGTAATGCAGACATAGTAGAAAAAGCCCATTCTTTTGCCTGTAAAAGGATTCTTGGCCTGTATAGCTATACCCCTAATCACATGGTATACGGGGACCTAGGAAGGTACCCTTTATCCCTTTCAGCCTGCACGAGAGCGATAAAATATTGGCTTAAAGTGTGCAAAATGCCAAACAGCAGGCTCCCCAAACAAGCATATCTCTGGCTTCTCAACTGTAATGTCTCCCCAAATAGGAAATGGACAGTATTCATTGAAAATTGCTTGTCAAGATATGGTTTTGCCTATGTATGGCTAAATGGCGGAGTCGGTAATGAAAAATCCTTCCTTAAGGCATTCAAGCAAAGACTCCGCGACTGCTATAGCCAACAATGGCACGAGGAAAATGCCGCCAGTGAAAGATATAGCTGGTACGCTTCGTTCAAAAATTTCTTCGGAGAAGAAGAGTACCTGCATGTTATAACAATTAAAAAGTTTCGTGATGCTTATTCAAGATTTAGATTTGGTGTCAACAACCTGAAAACAAATAGGCACCGTTTTACTCCACTGAGCAATGACCTGAAATGCCCCTTTTGTCGAGTAAATGAAGATGAAAACCACTTTTTGGTACAATGTACACACTATGATGACCTACGAAAAAAATTCCTCGGACAACATCTGACTCCAGGAATAAATATTTTTCAATTGATGTCCACTACAAATATGATAACATTAAGAAATGTGGCTATGTATATCCACTATGCTATGAATCGTCGAGAGGAAAACTGCAGTTGATTATGTATCATGTGACTCGTCCACCTGTAATCTATCATGCAAAATTGTAATGGGCGGTCGGCCTAAAAACAATAAAAAGTCAAAGTCAAAGTCTCTGTTTCTCTCTCTCTGTCTGTCTCTCTCTCTTTGTCTGTCTGTCTCTCTTTGTCTGTCTGTCTGTCTGTCTGCCTCTCTCTCTCTCTCTCTCTCTCTCTCTCTCTCTCCGCACTCACTGTCCGCGTTAGCGCTGAGGGGTTGACACTCGCACTTCCGGCAGCCATTAGGATCCGTGCTGATCACGTGACGCCCGATGCAGCGATCACAAGTCATTTCCTTGCAGACAATGGGCGGGTCCTTCATTGCTGTGTGAGGCAGAGAAGGTCAATGCAAACCCCGAATATGACCCATCAACATCAATCCAGTCCTAACTCGCGTGCGGCGATTTAGCAATACGGTCAGATATGCTTGAAAGGGATCACCCCGTGACAGCGATATCCTTCTGCAGAAATTGTCTGCCAAGATGTAACATTTATCATTAAGCTTTTGATTACTTCATTTGCCTGAATAAACGCACGTTCAAAAGCGTGAACCTAAATTCATCATTGCCTCAGTTAAGTAGCACCTGAGCAGAAAATGTCCTGCGGCCGTTTTCTCAAACTTGCCGCTGGCAAGATATCCATTTTCAATTAGGCACAACTACTACAATTTTGATCCCAATGTGTGCGTGTGCTTAATGAAACATTACTCAGAAACGACTGCAAATTGCAAGAATGTATTGCATCCTTGAACAACGAGAACCCACGTTACGACTGGTTTTGTGCTGGCTGTTCACAAATGACATCGAGAACTCCAGAGCAGGGCCGGGCGAAAAGCAGGCAAGCCAGAACTATCACGCCCCAGAAAACCATGCAGAGAGATTCAGAAAGAAAAAGACCAACGATATCCCTTGACTGTATCACAAAGACCTTGCTTTCCTTGTATGATTGTTTTGGAGAGGTTTTGGGGTTCAAGTTGCAGTATTCCATCAAAGACATAGCAAGCACTCCGAGAGCGTAAATCTCCGCCAAGGAAGCCAACATTTATCCTCCATGGCCTGTATACTTCAAGCAGCGTATTCTGCTTGACAGGCCTGACGCTACGAAGTTAATATCATTTTAGCGCCTGCTAGCGGTGTCTGAGTGTAGAACGCATACCCCCAGTGGAATGCATAGTTTGATGTCATTAACTTCGTAAGGCGCCAAAAATATATCTGTATGAATCCAATTTCAAAACTTGAAAAGATATAACCTACAAACTTTGAGAGATTGTTCCTTAGGCAAAACCCTTACCTTTTACAAAATTCAATTAGAATCCGTTATGACCTTTGTGAGTTATATTGCCGAATAGCGCACCAACCATCCAACCCATCGATAAGCATAGTTTCGATCTTTGGCGAAGGTAATTAGAAACGAGACTGCGCAATTTCACTCAGGCAATCAAAGGATCAATATGACGTCAACGCTGGTCCTTGTGTCGCAGTAAAGAGCCATCATTAGCTTTCCTTTTCTCCTCCCAGACTCATCCCCCTTCAAAGAAAGGACACAGCGAACAGAAACGTGAAAGATGAAAATGCTGAGAACCTGTTCCAGCACAGACTGTTGTTTTCAGTGCCGGTGTCATATGAAAAGATTCCCTTCGTAAGAAAGCTTCCCACTCGCAGTTCTATTGGATCGTATTCATAGATGTAGTGACGTATTGCCGCCAAAACGACGTTCCTTCATTCTGATTGGACTGTGATATATCCCACCAAGATAGAGCCTTTTACTCGCATTTCTAGTAGACAATTATAATGAATGCATGGACGTATTGTCGCCAAAAGGGTGTACCTTAGTTTTGAATGAACAATGTTATCTCTATTTGCTAAACAGCCTCTCAATAGTGTAGACCATGTTGATAGTTGCTGTGAGGTTTTGGCAAGGAGTGGGTTTTCAATCCATCTGATTGGCTTCTGCATGATCTCGTTGAACCGTTCATTCACTACACCACTACGAGGATTAGGGTTCTTTTCAGCCAGAAGATACACACAATAAGCAACTAATGGTGCAAACATGGTCATACAAACAGATACTTGTATATCTAAAAAAAACTCCAGAAAAACAAAACTGACTCAAACTGATGCTTTCTTTCCGATTTGGCACCAAAGCTCACTATTTATAAATATCCAACAGGATTGCGAGCGAGACGCTTTCCCCGAGAGGGGAGATTTTTCACTTGACACCGGCACTATATATCTCCAGAGACTCTTGACCCAAAGCAGATAGAAAATTCCAGTGTCGTCTTCTTCAGTTCCTTAACAAAGACTCAAGACATTAGCTGAAAGATGAAGAGTCAAGAAAATGCAAAAGCCATTCCAAAGTACGGTTGCCAAAAACACTCCTAAAAGTTCCGAAGAGCACCAGCAGAAATGCTGAGAACGCATCAAAGAGGTCGACGGCATGCAGAGATGTTTTTCAGATGCATTTGCAGACAACCTCACCCAGCGAGCGTCTGATTTCAGACAGCAGAGAGCAGAGCAATATGAATCACCCAGAATGAACTCAACTTTCATGAAACGAAAGTACAAAAACCAATGCAGATGAATATAGACTTGCGCTTGCTGGTTGCTACTTTCCGGATGTTTTTTGGAAGAATAAGAGACAATATATACTGTCCAGATGTCCATGTAGTGCAGTTATGTTGCGAACGTTATTTACTACTGGTCGGCTCTCTATTGCGCAGGGCCGTTATTGCGGGATTTTTGGGGTCAAAAGTTATCACGGCCATTTTGATTCTTTTGTCCTAAAACGCCTTAAGAACCATAAAACTGTTGTTACTTTTTGTTTAAACTTAGAAATTTTAACGTTTTTTAATATTTTATTTTCCCCAAAAATTTATTGATCGGGTTTTACCGATAGCGCTCAGCCTAGGCCGCACCCGCCACCCCGATTGACTGACTTAGCCTGTCCGGGGAGTTTCACCTAAACCCGGACGCGTTACTTTTTGTCACGTTTGTGTCCAACGTCAGCGTCGGGCCCTGGAGTTAGGGCGTAGGGACCACCCGTTGAAAGTCAAACGTGGGATGGAGTTAGAATATAAAGCTTCACCCGTTAGTAACAAAAATGTTATGGTTTTTTAGGCGTTTTAGGACAAAAGAATCAAAATGGCCTGAAGAACTTTTCACCGAAAAAAATCCCGCAATAGCGCCCCCTCCCCACCCCCCTCAATAGTGGCCCCTCCAGATTTACTACAATCAAGCGACTCCAACTGCACGTAGTTATCAGATGTTTTGGAAAGAATAAGAGACAATACTATCCAGATGTCCATACAACGTAGTTATGCCGTGAGTGTTATTGAAATAGTATGCTGGAGATCTGTCAAAATTATTTGTCTCCATTTCTCTAAAGCTACAAAACGAAGAAACCAACCAGAGCTTCAACCAAAATCAAAAGCGATGTAAAGTCTCAAACGCTCGGTAAGTTTTTCTTAAGCATTCGTTTACGAGGTTAAGCCACTGCTCTGTAAAGGAGTTCGCCTTTGAATATGAATCTTCCTGACCTGAATGTACATGCATGATATGCAGAACGAGAGAGAGAGAGAGAGAGAAAGCGAGATAGAGAGAGATAGAGAAAGAGAGAGATAGAGATAGAGAGAGATAGAGAAAGAGAGAGATAGAGAGAGAGAAAAAAAGAGAGATAGAGAGATAGAGAGAGAGAAATAAAGAGAGAAAAAGAGAGAGGTAGAGAGATAGAGAGAAATAGATAGAGAGAGATAGAGATAGAGATAGATAGAGAGGGATAGAAAGAGAGAGATAGAGATATAGAATGCTAGAGAGAGGGAGGAATGGATAGATGAGGCATTGCAGTGGCAGGAGTGCATGCAGTTTCACGAGGAGTCCTAACACACTCAGCCAGCAACACCAATCCCAGCACCAGCCAGCCCACGTGTACTCATGCCACAATCAACAACACAATGAAATATCTTCATGCGCGACGTCATGCACGTGGCCAGAGCAAGGGACCTCTCCTACAATGCCGCCTTTGGGGCATTCAGTACTTATGCTATTATCTCGTTTTGCCTTTTCGATTGCGTTATAATAATTGAGTTCATATTAAAGTTGAGTTCTCTGTCCACTTCACTTTATTATTTGAGTTAATATTCTTACTACTATTTACTATTGTTAATTGATGCTACGACAACAATTTTGCTACTTTTCTTACTGTAACAATCGCTAGGACTGGATTGCAATGCAATCCAGCTGGTCTACTACAGCTGGTATGCCACAGCTGCTGCTCCTGCTTCTCCTCCTTCTGCTACTGCTCCTCCTGCCACTGCTCTTCCTCCTGCTACTGGTCCTCCTGCTACTGCTTCTCCTCCTTCTGCTACTGCTCCTCCTGCCACTGCTCCTCCTCCTGCTACTGGTCCTCCTGCTACTGCTTCTCCTCCTTCTGCTACTGCTCCTCCTGCCACTGCTCCTCCTTCTGCTACTGGTCCTCCTGCTACTGCTTCTCCTCCTTTTGCTACTGCTCCTCCTGCCACTGCTCCTCCTCCTGCTACTGGTCCTCCTGCTACTGCTTCTCCTCCTTTTGCTACTGCTCCTCCTGCCACTGCTCCTCCTCCTGCTACTGGTCCTCCTGCTACTGCTTTTCCTCCTCCTGCTACTGCTCCTCCTGCCACTGCTGCTCCTCCTGCTACTGATCCTCCTGCTACTGCTTTTCCTCCTTTTGCTACTGCTCCTCCTGCCACTGCTCTTCCTCCTGCTACTGCTATTCCTGCTACTGCTCCTCCTGCTACTGCTCCTCCTGCTACTGCTTCTCCTCCTCCTTCTTCTCCTACTCCTTCTTCTCCTCCTTCACCTGTTTCTCCTCCTCTTTCACCTGCTCCTCCTCCTCCTTCACATTCTCATCGTCCTCCTGCTCCTGCTCCTCGTCTTCCTCCCCCTTCCTCCCCGCACGTTTCCTACTCTCCCTTTTCCTCCTTCCCCGCTACCCCTCATCTCCTCCTCCTCCTCCTCCTCCTCCTCCTCCTCCTCCTCCTCCTCCTCCTCCTCCTCCTCCTCCTCCTCCTCCTCCTCCTCCTCCTCCTCTTCCTCCTCCTCCTGCTCCTCTTCATCCTGCTCCTCCTCTTCCTCCTGCTCCTCTTCATCCTGCTCCTCTTCTTCCTCCTCCTTCTCCTCCTTCTCCTCTTCTTCTTCTTCCTCCTCCTCCCCCCTCCTCCTCTTCCTCCTCCTTCACCTCTTTCTCCTCCTCTTCATCCTCCTCTTCTTCCTCCTCCTTCTCCTCCTCCTCCTCCTCTTCCTCCTTCTCCTCCTCCTCCTCCTCCTCCTCCTCCTCCTCCTCCTCCTCCTCCTCCTCCTCCTCCTCCTCCTCCTCCTCCTCCTCCTTCTCCTCCTCCTCCTCCTCCGCCACCTCCTCCTCCTCCTGCTCCTCTTCCTTCTGCTCCTCTTCTTCTTCCTCCTCCTCCTCCTCCTCCTCCTCCTCCTCCTCCTCCTCCTCCTCCTCCTCCTCCTCCTCCTGCTCTGTTCCTGCTCCAGCTCTTGCAGTTTTTTCTTCAGTTTCTACGGTTTTTTTGCTCCTGCTCTTGCTTCCTCCGGCAACTGCTCGAATTAATCATACTTCTCTTCATCCTCTTTCTACGACTCTGGTTCCTGCTCCTTCTTTCATCTGCTCCTGCCGTACTTGCTCCCGTAGCCCCTGCTCCTAATTCTCCTACTCTTGTTTCTGCTTTTCATCGCATGCTTCTGCCCCAGTTTCTCTTGCTCCATATCCTACTATTCCATCCTTCCACTCTACTCCCTCAACTCCTTTCTTCTCCCCCTCCTTCCTACATCCTCCTGCTCCTGCTGCTGGTCCTCTTCCTGCTGGTTCTCTTTCTCTTCCTCCTCTGCCTGCAGCTCCTGCTCTTTCTTTTTCTCCTCTCCTCCTGCTTCTCATTCTGCTCCCCTTCTTCCTCCTCTTCTCTATCACCGCTATCATTTGCGCTGTCTTCATTATGACAACGTTGGTTAGTCCTTCTAAGTAGGTAAACAAGATGGCCGCCATGCCCCTTCCCGTCATGCCATGCAGCGCCACCTACAGTTCTGGGCCTGCTGGGATTGACTGCGACAGCGACAGGTCCGACAACCCCGGGCATCCGTCACTTCCTCGTGACCCTCGGCGCAGAGGGGACACTGAACATCCGGGCACTGCGGGCTGACGTCACCAGCACTTACTGGCGGTCTTGGAAAGCCTTGAGTATGGGAGAGGTAAATGATGAAATGGAATGCATTTGCAGAGAGAGAGAGAGAGAGAGAGAGAGAGAGAGAGAGAGAGAGACAGAGACAGAGACAGAGACAGACAGACAGACAGACAGACACACAGGCAGACAGACAGACAGACAGACAGACAGACAGACAGACACACACAGACAGACACACAGACACACATACAGACACACAGGCAGACAGACAGGCAGACAGACAGACAGACAGACAGACAGACAGACAGACAGACAGACAGACAAAGAAACAGAGAGAAAACAGAGAGAGAAAACAGAGAGAAAACAGAGAGAAAGACACAGAGAGAAAGACACAGAGAGAAAGACACAGAGAGAAAGACACAGAGAGAAAGACACACAGAGAGAGAAAGACAGAAAGAGAAAGACATTAAGAGAAAGACAGAGACAAAGACAGAGAAAAAAAAAGAGAGAAAGACAGAGAGAAAGACAGATAGACAGACAGAGAGAGAGAGAAAGACAGAAATATAAAGACAGAGAGAGAAAGATAATGAGAAAGACAGAGAGAAAGACAGAGAGAAAGACAGAGAGAAAGACAGAGAAAGAGAGAAAGAAAGACAGAGAGAGAAAGACAGAGAGAGAAAGACAGAGAAAGACGGAGATAAAAGGGAGAGGGAAAGGAACTAATCAATGAAATGCATTTGGAGAGAGAGAGAGAGAGACAGACAGACAGACAGACATAGAGAGACAGAGAGAAAGAGACAGACAGAGAGAGAGAGAGACGGCAGTCCAAATCATTAATCTCAATGATGAAGACAACATAAGGAAAAGCTATATTCCAAGCCTTTGGCGAAAATCTTAGTTGAAAACGACACAATGTTACATAACTCCCCCCCCCCGATCAATATCCCTAATGATGATATATGTTGGTATATGATGATATATGTTGGTATATGATGATATATGTTGGTATATGATGATATATGTTGGTATATGATGAAATATGTTGGTATATGATGATATATGTTGGTATATGATGATATATGTTGGTATATGATGATATAAGTTGGTATATGATGATATATGTTGGTATATGATGATATATGTTGGTATATGATGATATATGTTGGTATATGATGATATATGTTGGTATATGATGATATATGTTGGTATATGATGATATATGTTGGTATATGATGATATATGTTGGTATATGATGAGATATGTTGGTATATGATGATATATGTTGGTATATGATGAGATATGTTGGTATATGATGATATATGTTGGTATATGATGATATATGTTGGTATATGATGATATATGTTGGTATATGATGATATATGTTGGTATATGATGATATATGTTGGTATATGATGATATATGTTGGTATATGATGAGATATGTTGGTATATGATGATATATGTTGGTATATGATGAGATATGTTGGTATATGATGATATATGTTGGTATATGATGATATATGTTGGTTCATGTTGGAACGAAAGGAGGAAGTTCAGAGCACCCAGGAAGAGAATGTTATATCTGCACAAGATGAAAAAATTCCACTCAAATTGGGAAGAACATATCATTCCAACAAGAAAAAGAAGAAACCCATTCCCCCCACCCCAAATTTATTTTCGATAGCTGACATAATAATGCTACAAGTATGGTTACTCTAATTCCATAGTCTTTGCCAGAAATGCACTGTGTGTACAGGAAGATTGACTTAATATCTTTGCCGTAACTGGAAGGGAAACTCCAAAGCATACACAGAACTCCTTAAACTAGGGTAGCCATGTCGGAACAAATGAAAGATAATTTTCTTTCTTTGCATTGCACAAGCGAGTATAAGAGACATAACCGAACCGATAGAAGAAGGTTGTATTGCTGATGCAGAGGTGAAAGGTTAGCGCGCAAACAAACATATCTACGACAGTACCATGAACCGTAGAAAGGTTCTAGGTAAGTAATCCCTCTATTAGTAATCTGACGACGACCGAACTAATGGCTTACATGAATAACTAGCGTCAGTAAGGATGAACCCTCTCTCAGATATTGCAGTGAGAGCGTCACGTGTGTAAGAGAACCAAACAAATACACAGATGATGATAAACTTTAGATGAACGACTTCTGTAGGAGAAACAATATCTACAAAGGACCAATGGACAGGGTTCAGTTTCATATTAGGAATCAGTCAATACCACAGATTATATCATTTTCCATCAAGGGTGGCTATACAAACAGCAGGGTTGACAAGAATCCGATTGAATCTACAGAGAATAAAAGAAGTCTACGAGGGAACACACAGCAGACCATTCCTCGAGAGAAACCACGCCACCTAGAGAAGAAAGACATCAATGGCGGAGATTCTGGCATGAGGCGGAAGACGCCGATCAGCCATGATGGTTGCTAAGGACGCTATCGCTAAGAACTCACTGGGAGCAGGACGACACTCGCAGAGACTGCAGCCGTCGGCTCCTACCGTCACCATGCTCCCCTCGTAGCATCGTGGGCACGTGACTGGGGGGCATCCCTGTTGCGCAGGCTCTGGAGGCAGCAAGGTCATGGTCAAGGTCGTCAGGATCAAGGTCAAGTTTCAAGGTCATGCGTCAAACAACCCGGGTTGTCGACAGCTATGATATGTGATCGTCTGCCATGATGTGTGAGTGTCTGCCATGATGTTTAATTGTCAACGAGTTCACATACTCATTCGAGGTTGGCACATTTTTCCAGTTCAAAAAGAGAGTTCTTTCTAAAGGTGTTCCGCTCCATGGTCATGAGACGATGGCTTTGCATTCTCTGCTGTGCTTGCAGAGTGGACACGAAATGGATAAAAATAATAATAATAAAGCGCACGCACGCAAGCATGCACACACACACAAACACGCACACACACACACACACACACAAACACACACACAAACAAACACATACACACACACAAAATAACACACACACACACACACACACACAAACTCACACACACGAGAGAGAACAAGATCATTTCAATGCCAATAATTTCAGTCCCAAAACGTCGAGCAAGTCAAGCCTACATTGATTGATCTCTTTACGTGGGAAGTCCTCGAGCACGAGATAAAAACTTGCAGTCAGAGTTGTGCCCCAAGAGTAGACGCTAAGCTGACATGCAGACAGACAGGCAGAGCCAGGACCAGGTATACATGTGTAAGAGGGTGAGAATATGATGTAGAAACTTGTCCAGACAACTGTAATTCAACGTGTTTGTCTTCCACCTCTACTTCCATTACATGTGTGCCTAGATTGTAGCTGCAGAGATACGTGAGAAGGCGCTTGGCGCTCAAGCTCTGTTGCTGCCTTAGAGATACATGTTACTCGCACAGACTGGTTTTAGCGTCTGACTTCCGACTTCTATTCGAGTGCTTGAGGGCACATCGAATTTTAGAGTTTATTCATTTAATGTACCATGTATTGTTTGTAGTATTGAATATATACATAGTGTTTACCCTTATCAACTACCCCATATCTGGCAACCTGCACTCCGTGAGTTGTAAATGATAATATTAATGGAAAATGATGAATAAGTATCTGATTTTAATTTGCGCCTTAAATACTTCACTTGCCATTCATTTGTCTACAAACCACTTTTGGAATTCATTCATTGGCGCAGGTTGTGCTTTGATTAACGCTCTTTCCAACGGAGTGGAGTTTGCCATATGTGATTGTTGATTTGGGCTTCAAATAATGGTTAGAAGCTGTCAGATTAACACAATTTCGTGTCCACTGGGAAACCCAGGTGCAGCCTCTGACTTAGGAATTTCGTTTGCCTTCGCTCAGGTCCGAGTAGTGGCTATTTAAAGCCAGTGGCTAACAGGAGAGAGGGAGTGCAAGCCACACATGGGCAGGATCAGAGAGAAGAACGAGCGACAGTCAGGATGGCAGAGCGAGAGGTCACGGGAAGGTCATTCCAGTGTACAGCTTTTATGCCTGCATTGCCCTGAATTGCCTTGTTATCATGAATAAACTGGGAGAAGTTTATGACCAAGCCTTCCTGTTCTGCTGATCCCTTAATTGGAGGGAGTGAAGGAAGAGAGGCACACTGCCTCTACACTTCCTGCCTGCATGCCCAGCTGGCCACATCAAAGGAACCCAGGGTCGGTCCTGCTGAAGGGGTAGAGAGAATTACAAACGCCTCTCTATAGCCCCACCCTGCGCCTAGGCCCACACCAAACAGGAGCCCCCTGTCTACACATGTATACTAGATGTGACTATCAAACATCAATGGTCATGGCTTCTCCTCCCTTTTCCTCCTCCCATTTCCTCCTCCTCCCTCCTCCTGCTCCTCCTCCCTCTACCCTCCTCCTCCTCCTCCCTCTACCCTCCTCCTCCTCCTCTTCTTCTTCCTCATCTTTTTTCCTCCTCCTCCTCCTCCTCCTCCTCCTCCTCCTCCTCCTCCTCCTCCTCCTCCTCCTCCTCCTCCTCCTCCTCCTCCTCCTCCTCCTCCTCCTCCTCCTCCTCCTCCTCCTCCTCCTCCTCCTCCTCCTCCTCCTCCTCCTCCTCCTCCTCCTCCTCCTCCTCCTTCTTCTTCCTCCTCCTCCTCCCTCCTCCTCCTCCTCCTCCTCCTCCTCCTCCTCCTCCTCCTCCTCCTCCTCCTCCTCCTTCTCCTTCTTCTTCTTCTTCTTCTTCTTCTTCTTCTTCTTCTTCTTCTTCTTCTTCTTCTTCTTCTTCTTCTTCTTCTTCTTCTTCTTCACCGTCTTCTCTCTTTATATCTCTCTCTTTCTCTCTCTCTTTCTCTCTCTCTTTCTCTCTCTCTCTTTCTCTCTCTCTCTCTGTCTCTTTCTCGTACGCACGCACACGCACGCACGCACACACACACACGCGCGCGCGCGCACGCGCACATGCACATTAACAGGCAAAGAGACAGAGACAGACAGAAGAACAAAGAAAGACAGACAGAAGAACAAAGAAAGACAGGCAGGCAGACACAGACCGGCAGACACATAAACATGCAGACTACCAGACAGACAGACACACATTCTCACAGCCCCCCACCCAGCACACCAGACACACAGACACATTCACGAACAAGCAAATACATACTTCACTGATATGTGGAAATAAATCCTGTCTGCCGAGTGCATAATTTCACTTACTTCGCAGAAACTCCCCTTTTTTTGCATACGTCTGCACGGAGCCCAACATTTATTACAATAAAATATGAAAAGTGGGTCAGTTTTGGACAAGCCCTCACGACAAAATTGGAATTCTCGTCCAAACGGACATGGCAGCTGTGCACAGTGATAGATTGTGTGTCTGAAGCTAGAAGCAGTGATTATGGGAACGGTTAAGAAAGGGGACACAAAACCAGACAGCATATATACGAGTATTCCACGACCTACTCTGGGCACAGGGGAAGAGATCGGGTAATCATGAAAAACAGCTTTGGCTACAGACGATACAGAATATATTTCTTAACTACGGTACAAGAGATCATTCACAGTCACTGACTCACGATGTCACAGCAATGTACCTCCTTGCACCTGCCTTACTCACGTGAAAATAACTCTTTAGAACTCTTCACAGTAATTCACACTGAGCTGCAACATTTTCCCACTCTCAAGCGTCCCATTTCAAGTAACTTTGGCTCTTTTCTTTCAAATCTTCCATTCATATTCGCGTTGAGATGCAGTATTTGGTTCCTCATTACTGTTTTATTCGCATGGAAAAGTTTCAATCTCAAGAAGTTTATTCACAGTGACTCACACTAAGTTGCAACATTTTCCCCCTCGCGATCGTTCCATTCAAGTAACAGTTACTCATTTCTATTAACTCGTCCGTTTGAACTTACACTGGGTTCCAGCATTTGGCTCTTCACAAATCTTATTTGCGCGAAGAAACTTCCATCACAAGAATTTCACTCGCAATACATTGTATTTCAAACTGAAGTGCAAGTTTTCCCCACTCGCAAGCGTTCAAGTAACAAACGCTCATTTCTGTAACTCGTCCATTCGAACTCACGCAGTGTTACATCATTTGTCTCCTCACAACTACCTTATTCACGTGGAACAGTTTCAGTTACAAGAATTTCATTCACAGTGACTCACATTGACTCGCAACAGTTTCCCACTCTCAAGCGTTCCATTCAAGTAACAGCCCGCTCATTTCTATAACTGGTCCATTCGAAATCACGTTTGGTTACAGCATTTGACTCTTCACAACTCTCTTGTTTGCGCAGAACATTTTCCATCAAAAGAACTTCATTCCCAGTGATTCACGTTGAGTTGCATCATTTTCCCACTCTCAAGCGTTCCATTCAAGTAACAGCAACTCATATCTAGTAACTCGTCCATTCGAACTCACGCCGTGTTACATCATTTGTCTCCTCACAACTACCTTACTCACGTGGGATAGTTTCAGTTACAAGAATTTCATTCACAGTTACTTACATTGACTCGCAACAGTTTCCCACTCTCAAGCGTTCCATTCAAGTATCAGCCGTTCATTTCTATAACTGGTCCATTCGAACTCACGTTGGGTTACATCATTTGACTTCTCACAACTGTCTTATTTGCGCATCATATTTTCCATCACAAGAACTTCATTCACAGTGTTCCATGTTGAGTTGCAACATTTAACCCCCTGGCAAGCGTTCCATTCAAGTGACAGCAACTTTTGCTATTAACCCATCCATTCAAACTCGAGCTTTATTACAGCATTTGACTCCTCACAACTACCTTACTCACGTGGAATAGTTTCAGTTACAAGAATTTCATTCACAGTGACTCACATTCTTGCAACACTTCCCCCCTTGCAAGCGTTCTGTTTAAATAACAGTAGCTCATTTCAATTAACTCGTCCATTCAAGCTTTTGTTGGGTCACAGCTTTTGGCTCTTTGCAACTACCTTACTCACGTGGAATAATTTCAATTACAAGAATTTCATTCACAGTGACTCACAACCGTTTTGAACTCTCAAGCGTTCCATTCAAGTAACAATAGCTCATTTCTATTAACTCGTCCATTCAAGGTTTTGTTGGGTTACAGCGTTTGGCTTTTCGCAACTACCTTGTTCACGTGGGATAGATTCAGTTACAAGAATTTCATTCACAGTGACTTCCATTGAGTCTCAACATTTTCCTCTTGCATGCGTTATTTTTCAGTTCACTGTAGCTCATTTTTGTTAACTCGCTCACACTAAGTCACGTTGGGGCACATAATTCGCCTCGTCGCAATGGCAGGTAGGGCAGCCATTGTCATACTGCCTGTAGCGAGTGACATAGGGAGGAGAACATCCACAAACACGGCGAGGAAAACGACAGGGGTCTGTAGAAAACAACAAGGAGTCTACATTCCTCGCCTGTTTGCTCATAGAACTCCTCACCCGGTCTGCTGGCATTCAACAGGACGCGGACTCAAGGAATCTGCACTCGAAAGTGAGAGACACCCACATTCAACTGCACAGAGGACGTTGCTCTGAGACCATTCCAGAGTCTCCAGAGCTGGTAGAAAGAGCTCATGTCACTTGAAGAGAAGCCCGGAAGTTCCAAAGTCAAACCAGCTAACCGTCTACACGTGCAGTGACCCTTCAGAGATAGATGAAGAATCTGGTACATGCTATACAGAGGTCTATTCTTTGAGAACATTCCAGAGACTCCAGAGTTGGAAGAAAGAGTTCCTGTCATTTGAACAGAAGCCCGGAAGTTCCAAAGTCAAACCAGCTAACCGTCTACACGTGCAGTGACCCTTCAGAGATAGGTGAAGATTCTGGTACATGTTATACAGAGGTCTATTCTCTGAGAACATTTAAGAGACTTCAGAGATGAAGGATAATATTCACCACATCATGAGAAACCCAGAAGTTCAAAGGTCAACCCACTCAATCTTCAACGATCTTTAAATACTGACAATGATTCCTGAACAGATTTCTCAACCAGGCATGCTCTCAGAATATTCCGTAATATCATACATGGAAGACCGAGTTCACCATATCACCTCAAGAGACACCCAGAAATTCTGAGGTTAGTTCAATCAACCGTCCACGATTGCAGCAAACTTTCAAAAACAGAAGAAGAAATATGGACTGATATAGCAAACTAGGAATGCTGTACACAGAATTATGCTCTCTGTGAACATTCCAGAGACTTCGGAGAGAATAAAAAGGGTCCACTTCGCCTCAAGAGAAACCCAGAAGTTCTTAAGGGAACCCAGCTAACAGTAAATAATCGCGGTGACCTATTGAATACAGACAAATATTCCTGAAGATTCCAAACACCAGACATGCTGTACAAGAAAGAATGCTCTGAGAACATTCCAGAGACTTCAGAAATGGAAAATAGTGTCTCGAGTTACCTCAAGACAAACACAGAAGTTTCAGTCAACTCCACCAACCGTAAATAGTCGCGGAGATCCCATAAGTACAGACGAAGATTAATGAAGATTTCAAAAACCAGGCATGCTGTGCAAACATTCCAGAGACTCCAGAAATGGAAGAAAGAGTCTCACGTCACCTCAAGACAAACCCTGAAGTTCCAAAGTCAACTCAACTAACGTTAACGATTTCAGTGAGCCTTCAAAGACAGATGAAGAGTTGTGAAGGTTTGGTCATATTGTACAAGAGAAGTATGCTCTGAGAACATTCCAAAGACTTCAGAGATGGAAGATACAGTCTCGAGTTACCTCAAGACAAACTCATAAATCGTAAACCGTGCACAGTGTGCAAAGACCTACACTTTGAGAATATTCCAGAGATTTAAGAGATTGAAGATATAGTCTCGAGTTACATCAAGACAAACCCAGAAATAGCAAACGAATCATGCTGTACAAAGAACTACACTTTGAGAACATTCATGAGACTTCAGATATGGGAGAGTGTGTCTTAAGTTGCCTCAAGACATACCAGAAGTTCCAAAGTCAACTCAGCTATAAGTGAACGATCTCAGTGACCCTCCAAAGAAAGAGGATAAATACTGGTCACAGATTGCAAACAATACATGCTGTACAAAGACCTACACTTAGAGAATATTCCTGAGACTTCAGAGATGGAAAATATAGTCTCGAGTTACCTCAAGACAAACCCAGAAGTAGCAAACGAGGCATGCTGTACAAAGAACTACGCTTAGAGAACATTCCAGGGATTTCAGAGATGTAAAACATAGTCTCGAGTTACCTCAAGACAAACCCAGAAGTAGCAAACGAGGCATGCTGTACAAAGAACTAAGCTTAGAGAACATTCCAGGAACTTCACAAATGGAAGAGCGTGTCTCAAGTCACCTCAAGACATAGCCAGAAGTTCGAAAGTCAACTCCACCAAACGTCAACGATCTCAGTGACCCCCCAAAGAAAGACGTTTAATGCTGCACAGCAATCGCAAACAAGGCATATCGTACACAGAACTACACCAAGAGAACATTCCAGGGACTTCAGAGATCTACGATAAAGTCCATGTTACATTAATTTAGAAAGCAATGATGTTAGGAG